>VVHJ01007161.1:13120-26967 GCA_015107715.1 Tylochromis polylepis
TTATGGAGACATTTCGTGGTGCTTCACACATGTTTAGAGAAAAAACTTGAAAAACAACTTGAAAATAATATATATAATATATATATATATATATATATATATATATATATAGAGAGAGAGAGAGATATAGAGATATAGATATAGATATATATACATATATATATATAGATATATAGATACATACATACAAAAAGCTGATTTGGGCTGATTAGTTTGGAACAAGACAACACAGTAGCTACAGGCTCCAGTCCCCCGCGATCCTGAACTTTAATAGGCAGAAGAGAATGGAAGGATGGTTTCTTCACCTTTTAGCATGTAAGAGAATATATTTGAGCGTTATCTGTTTTTGTTCCTGTTTTTAGTAGTGTCCAAACACCTAGACTCCTGTTTAAATATAAACTTGCTATTTAAAGGTTTTTAATCACCAAATGACATAGTTTCCACAGAAGAGAGACTTTCAAACAGAAGAGATGACACATCTAAGAAAAGTTACCTCATTTCTATGTGCGGGCTAACACTGAACTTTAGCAACAGATGGCAGCTAGACAAATCAGATAAATCAGTCTGAACTTAACCTTGTTGTGGCTGTCGGTGCTGTTGGTGGTGGCTATATGGCTATCTAGCACTGCTGGCATTTTACCGTGGCTTAGCCTAATTTTTACACTACTCTGTAGTTTTACTGTCAGTGATGGAAAGTAACTGTGGTACTTGTACTCAGGAAGTGGGATTTGGCAGGTGGAGGAATCCTTAGCTCTAAGGTAGTGGTGCAGAAGGGAAAAGTGACCCACCTGTTTCCTTTGTAGAGAGGATCAGCTGTCCTGTGCTGCTTCTGTGGCTCTTAGGTTTTTGAGGATCTAACCAACTGATGTCTATAACACAGAAGATGTCACATGGACTATTCTGTTTTCATTACTGCTTTCTTCCAACTACCCACAGCTTATATTGTATTCTGAAGAGCATCAGTTTAAAATAATAAAGGAAGACAAAGTGGGGTATGATCATGCGCTCATGACTGGAGACTAACACATCATTATGGATTTATTACATTTAAATACAATAACAGTAAAAGCATTAAACACATTAGAATAATTTCTACACTAATGTGGGCCCATCAGTGTTTATAATGTAAATCTCTTCTTCTGTCTCCATACAGACCCCAGCCATGCACAAGTCATCGGGATCTTTGGCAGCAACATCACCCTTCAATTTACATTTAATGTTAGCATTAATGAAAAAAGTCATATTGCAATTTATACAACAGGCGAGAAAAAGATTGAAGATGTTAAAAATGAGAAAAGTTCCTTGGATATTTACCCCCAAAATAATTCTGTATTTTACCACATCACAAATCTCACTCTAAACCACAGTAACACCTACTGGGCCAGTTTATTTGGGGGCATCCCAATAAAAAGTAATGAAGTGCAGCTGACCGTTGAAGAAAGGAACATAAGCAGTACAGGTAAGGAGATTTGTTATGATTATAAACTACACATACTCGAAATGACACTAACACACAGTAGAGCGATATCAAGAGCAGACTAAAGTGGAGTGGAAATTAGTGTGTGATTAATTATTTAAAGTTTATTATTTAAAATGAAATGTTCCCATTATATTCCCAAACTATTTCACACAGATATGTACTTAGCAGCCATAAATGATATACACTAATTCCTCATTACCTTCACTTCTTCTATGTTTGTCTCCTTATTCTAGGCCCTATGATAAATGACATGATCATTCCTAATATCCTTCGAATAACAAGGCTATTCCAAATTATAATGATCACTTTAATTAATTGTGTCTGTTAGCATTGACTGATAGCATTGACTGTAATAAATATAAAAACCATATAGCGTGTATAAATGTCATTGATCTAAGGTTGTTGTTGTTAACCAGTTAGTCAAAAGTTTACATTGTGTGACTCAGTTAGGAAAGTCCATATGAAAATCTAAGTCACTAACACACTGTTAAAAAGGGAGAATAAATTAAATATGATTGCCACAGAGTCCTGCAGCTTATGTGTTTGCTACATTGTTGATAAAGGTTCAATAAGAACAGAAATATTAAAATAACCAAAGAAAAATAGCTCCTCGTTATCAGATCGTATTGCCAAGCCTTTAAAGGATAGCTGACATTCAGTCAGTCCCCCTCTGCTGTAGATACTCACCAGAGCAGTAGGGTAACAATACCGCCTTCACTTGCTAGCCTGATTGACTAAATAGCACTCTGATGCTTTGACCTAAATGCTAAATACTAATGCCACCATGCTAGCATCTTGCTATCCAGCAGGTGTCCATTTACCAGCTTTACAATCTAGGCAATCATAGCAAGTTAGCGTGTCAACATGTTATAGCATTAAACATAAATTATGTTTGCACATATTTGGTCATAACTGGGCCACTGAGCAAATTTACGTCTCTACCAGTTAATGAAGCTAGCTTGAAAATCAGGCACATCAAAGGAGTTGCAGTTCATTCACAGGGGGACACAAAAAGCAGCGTCAGTAAAATTTATCCTCATAGAATCACAATTTGCGTCATTCGTGGAGCTGCTGAGATGTTTAAGACTGGACTAAAGCGGCTGATATCAGATTGCTGGCGTACACACATTGACGTACAGTCCCATTATAGATGAGATTAACGAGCCTTTTGCACTGTGACTACTTGGTTACTATTCACATATTCAGTAACAGGGAAGTAGCTTTTAACAGAATGTTATTTGTGATTACAGAAATTACAGAAATACTGAATGCTGATCACTGGTTCACATTCTCATTGATTTACAGTGTTAGCTTACAGCCCATAAGAAAGAGTCCAAGTGTGTAATTTTACTGCCTACTATACTTTATTTCTGTTGTTGATGTATTGTATAAATATATATTATACTGCATTAGTTTAACAGTACTGGGCAAATATGCATAGATTCAATGGGATCTAAACTAATTCAGTATCTTTAATGATTCTTATTTTTGGTTTCATTTCTTTTCATAAACACTATGAGAAAATACGAGAGGCACTCACACATTTTCATGACTTTCTTTTAACTCCTACAGCTCCACCGCCATCGATTGAACCCACAGTTCATATCACTGAAAGTCCCAGTCCCCTTTCCAGCAGTAAGATCATCATCATCTTCGCGGTTTTACCTGTGGTCCTGTTAGCAACAGTACTCCCATGGTTGATCTGTAGTCTCGTGAAACCTAAAGGTAGGCAAATATGTGGTCCAAAAACAATCTTCACCTTCACATTTCACAGATATGTTGTGTCTGTAATCAGGGTATGGCTGAAACGTTCTGGAGATGTAGAATTTTATTCTTATTTCCATTCTGTAGTCTGAACATAGCGTCAGCTGAGTTAGAATAAAACACATGGTAATACTTGACTTGACATATCAGGGAGCTATAACTCAATATTCTCCGCATATAAATAATCAAGCGGTATGAAGCCGAATTGTGTGTGGGGGGCTGCAGTCAGTAGTATTTTCTAGTTTTTCAAGCAAACAAAATTATGGTAAGGAAACACTTGTTATTCTGTGGAAAAAATTTGCAGTTGTGTGGTTAGATGCTCAAAAATGCAAACCAGATTGCAGTTTCACATCCTTCTGATATATGCGATGATTCATCTCTTTTGAAAATAAGTCCTCCTTCAGTGCATGTAAATCTAATTGTGCCTACTATCACTGAGAGATGGGTGGAAAGAAAGAGCTTGCATTATTTGTTCACTAATACGAGTGCGCTTTCACTTCAAAGACGAACCCCTCTGGCCTACTTTGAGTAGGAGCGCTGCTGTGTTGAAATAATCTGACAGCCCCCGTGACCTCAGAAACCGCACTAGAAGAGTTCCCGTACATGTATACAAATGCAAGCTTTTGCTGACTGTGCACTCCTGCATCATGCCGTGCTAATCCGGCCCGGCCGCTGTCCAAGAGCAGAGGTTTCGCACAAAACCGACAGATGGTGGAGATAAACTGATCTCTTTCTTTGGCAACTTGTCCTGGTGCATTTGCACCGCTAGAGGACAAAGAGCGTTATTTGTTTGGCATAAACTTACAAAAGCTCAGTCCTAAAACTATATTATAAAAAAAATATAAAGTCACACTTGAAATAAACTCAAACTAGTCAAACCTGACTAAAACATTTAGTCACAAATTGTAGTTAAACTAAAACAAAATTTAAACATTAATATTGTTTAATTTTGTAAACTTAAGCATAAAATTCTTCGCTAATTTTATCTCGCTATAGCCAGTTATCACTTAATCTTCATGCTAATTCATTCATTTAAGTAATGGTATTTACGTAAGAAGATCAACAGCATATTGATCATAACATCTTTTTCCAGAGAAGGGCTCAGGAGATTATGCTAAGCCTAGTTTAGCATTAAGTAAGTAAAAAGCAATCCTAGCATTGTGTAATTTTAACAAAATGCTGATATTAGTGTAATAAAAGCTCAAGAATAAACATGCAGTCTCTTTTGATTGTAATGATAATGTTTAGTTTGTTTTTACTTTAAACCCGCAAAGCGAAACCCGGTCTCCTGCTTAACTGCACGAACACTCTGTGTGGTTACGATGTATTTGACGTGGATGCGTGCTTTTGATGTATTTGACGGTTAATTGTTGGTTTTTTTTTTATGAACGTCTAACGTTTTTTTCCCTTATCTGGTGAATCAGAAACTTATCTTGGATGTTATTTCCTTCATACTCCTGGGTGCTATGGCATACTCCTACTCCCTACTTCCTATGAGCTAAAAAATTCCAAAACATGCGGCATTTATGTCTTTAACGTTTAGATTTGTCTATTTTCACACTATTTCTTAAGTATAACAATGGAAAATATGTAAATCGAGGATAAGCTGACGTGGTGAATGGGCCGTATCGATAAATTCGATAAGAAAATTTTGATTTGAACGTCCCACAAATGCTTCTTTCAGCAAAACTCAAACTATAGTATACGTGACTGATTTCACCTATTTTGTAGCATTTCATCTACTTTTCTTCCCATGCAGACAAACAACAACAGCAAAGCCCGCACCAAAGCTCCACTCCCACAGTGCAGGTAAGAAAGATTTTGATCTCCTGTGAGAGAAAAGAATAAGCATATAGAATAACTGCAAATTCTTCAACCTGACTCCAGTTGTCTTCGCAGGAATCAGTTGTGTCGTCGAGCAGCATGTCTGCACCCTCGGTGATCTACAGTGTCTTGGACTTCCCCAAAAGACCTCCGACGGTTGTTGAGATCAACCCAAGAGATACAGAGTATGCTGCTGTCAGCTATCTCCCAGAAAAGAGACACATGTGATGCACAGCTTATTGTTTGACTAGTGTACATAATCTAAATCTAAATATATATAAATATCCATTTCTTGTAAGTGTTAAAAATCCTGCTTTTGTAATACAGGAACATGCCCACTCAGTCTTATTGCACTATATCTCAAACAAGAGTTGGGAGAGGAAGAGTCTGCATGGGTGGTGTGTATGTAGGTGTCACTTCGTGTTTGGTGGTCTTGAAATTGAGATGCATGGTGCTGCTGCGGAAAACCTCAAGCCAGAACATAATACAGTTACAGTGACAACCCAGCCTCTCAGTTAGCTTTCATTTTTCTTCACTGTTAATTTGTGTTGGGGGTATCCGGCCACTAAGGAATACTTAACGGGCGATAGATGAGATTTTCGATTTTCTTTAGACCAGAAACACAAAGCAAGGACTCCCTGTGTATCCAGAGTCTATTGTACATTACTGTTCTGGGTTTCACTGTGTTTAACAACTTGAGTGAACCACACTGTTGCACTAGGTGACAACACAGGAGATGTAGTGTATTTTTTTAGTGACTCCTACAAACTTTGCCCCCCTCCGTAGACCATCAGATTTGGGTTATTGGACCACTAAAAATAGCCCCACTTCTGTTGACTAAAAACTACACTGACCACCTTTTCAGAACATTTCTGATGCTTTTAATATTTATAAAAAAATCTTTGAAAACCTGCCAACTAAGCAAATGAATTTACAGACAAGTTTGGAAATGTGGATATCCAAACCTGTTTGAATCCCTTATGGGATACATTATTTGTAAAATAAAATATCACGAGCTGTGTTTGCAAGTATCTGCAGCTGACACTGTCTAAATCTATAAAAGTATCGCAAATGACTGAAATAACCAAAGCATCATATAGTTTATTTGTTCCTGTAGAACAGGGATGCCAATATTAATTTTACATAGTGGGCCCACCAGTGAAACTACATGATAAATATGTAGATTTATAGAAAGTGAAAAAACAGGAATCAATTACTAATATCTACACTTAATCACTTTGGTGTAATGTGAATGTCAGTTCCTATTCATCAGTTGGAAAAGCTACAAAACTCACAGTTTGGAGTTTTGTAGCTTTTCAGTTAAAACTACAAAATCTATGCACTGCTTTAAATCTTCCAAAGCTGTCCTGTGGGCCGGATTGGAGTCTTTGCTAGGCCGATTCTGGCCCTGGGCCGTATGTTTGATGCCCCTGCTATAGAACCATAAATGACCTTGTAAGTGTTCCTGAAGCCTTTGAGTAGTACAGTAGGAAGAATAGGAGTGTTTCCACTTTAAAAGAATATCTAAATCCACATTTGGCCGTCATTATACCTCCAAGTTCACTTGGAGTCTGGTTGAAGGAAGCACGTGCAGGCACGTGCCATCACTGTATTGTAGTGGCTCATGAGAGTCGCAGCATGTACCTGCACACTCTTGTAGATGCAGAGCATATAATAAAAGTGTTAAGCAGCAGGAACATAATGCAAAACTTTCACTCATTGTTTCTATAATTTAAGGACCAAAACCACTCGGTTAGGGTGACAAAGAGTGTGACACATTCCAGTAAGCTCAAATTTCTAAATTACCAAGTTCATAATTTCAGTTACAATTGCCCACAATCCCACAGCTGCTAGAGGCCACTTTTAAAATGTTGCTATAGGTCTCAATAACTGGCTGCACATAGAAACTAGGGGCTTTTATTTTCTTTGAGTGGAAAGTTTTGACTGAGAATGCATCACCGTGCAATCCCAGACTAAAAGGTTTTACACTTTGACATTGACATTTCCAACATGAAAACCTTTCATTTTCCGCTTCACCTCGTCTCCAAAATTCATCTTCACTCCCATGCTGAACATCGTGTGAGATCTTAACAAGCTCACTTTTGATTTTCAGGTTTAGTTACTTCTTTTGCATCATGGTATTTATCACAATTTTGACTCATCGTGTGTCCTCTATTTTTAAACCCAACGCAGAGGAAAAAGTTTCAGGGACACCGTTCATATGTGGTTATAGATCAGTTATAGACCTTTCAGCTTATCAGTACTGTATATTCAAAGGTCACTGGTGATTTTTCCATTAGCTGCTGTGACAGCTCGCCACTATCATGCAAATCTGACAGCAACAATCTGACACTATGTGCAATAACTGCATGCGTGGCCTCTGAAGTTCTCTTTTTTATTGCTTATTGATGTCTTTGATTTATTCAGTTCTCACACATCTTTTATCATATCTTAAAAATGTATTCTCGAGTGAAACTCTGGTTTGTTATTCACCAGCTACTCAGAAAAGGAGCAAAAGTTCATTTTGAAATTCAGCAGGCTTCCAAAATTTACCGTCCTGTCATGTGCTACTTTATTACATACTGCTGAACTGTCTCTTCTTGAAATAAACACAGTTATTAAGATGTAAATGGATGTAAAAATGATCAACTTTATCTTGTGTGTGTGTGTAAATAATGTCTTTTGTTCCTGAATGTACTGTACTGGATTTATGAGTGTCACAGAAGGAACAGAAACTGCTCTTTGTTTTGATGGCAGCAGTGCATGTTGGGGGATGTGTAAAATAAGTCGTCAGAGTGTTGTTTTGTTTTAAAAAAAATCACATATTTCTGAATTCTCATCCTGTAAAAACACGTCTTGAATAAAATTGTTTACCTGAGATTCTGGTTTTCTTTATGTCTTTGGTAACTGAAGTTGAAGCTCAGCAGACAGAGTTGTAACACAGAGTAACTTCTATGTTACAGTAGGTCATGGAGTCTTTGACATGTAAAAATTAAGCAGTATTTTAGCGCATTGCAGGGACTTACCCAAGTAAATCACCTATAACGCCAACTTTTATTTTTCTGTCAAGACCACGTAACAAAGCCGTGATCTTAGGTTATACACAGATGTGGATGCTTTTTCACCTTAAAATAAACCGAAACCTACACTGAAACATTGCAAAGTGTCTTTTAGTGTGCTAAAAGACTTTCGTTTTTAGTGATCCCCTGAACAGGCGTACGGCATCAGTTCTGCACGGTTTTTGCTACCTGTATTGGCTGATTGGAGTAGGAGGCTGAATGGAAACCACTCAAATGACTGATGAGACAAAAATAAATTCTGTTGGGTAGAACCTGAAGCCTTATGTCTGGTAAACACCCTTCTACTTAACCCTGAGATGAAATATTATCTTGACAGCATTGCACTGTTCATACTTCTCATCAGCAGGGACAGGGAGACTGGTTAGAGCGCACAAGGAAATGAAAGTAGCAAAATACAGAGAGGTGTTTGAAGAAAAGCAGACTGATGCGCAAGTCTGGGTTGCAGATTGCACTCACACAGATTGTTCCGAAGCCAAGGGACCCTGATGGCAAATATACAATCATTTCTGAATTTAAGCCTCATTCTTTGAAAACCCAGAAGGGCCCCAACTGAAGATCTAAGGCTTTGAAGTGACATATGGGGGTCTGCATTTCAGATAATGCAGCACAGTGCAGTCCAATACAAAAAGTATAATAAAATCATACAAATCAATCATAAGAAGATCTTAAAATAAATTCTAAAAGATGGATGAAGCCAGTTAATATAGGTGATGTGATGCCATCTGCTAAAACCAGTAAGAATTAGTTGGAGAAAGGAGGGACTTATAGAGATATGTAGGAGATGTTAAAAACAACATACGTGAGTGACTTTTCCCAAGATGGAGTATGAGTGCATTGTTTTAATTCTGGAGTTGGTTATTCTTCTGAGGAAGGAGAAAGGAGGACTGGACGACAGGGTCTGATTGTCTGAGAAGACGAGGTAAAGGTGCTAACATCTATGAAGATGGTGACTCAAAGACATTAAAACATATTAATTAAACGATGGGATGAGTGGGGCTGTCCATCACTGCCACCAGCCATCAGTATGTGACTGAACTGCAGACTTTATCTCTTATTTAAGATATTAAACATCACACCCCACCCCCCACCCTCAATGACTGCCTGAAGTCTGGATCCCATGGATATCACCAATTGCTGTGTTTCCTCCTCAGAATAATGAGCGTTCCAGCAAACAGCTACCAAATACAAGTTCCACTGCAGATGTCATGGAATAACTGAATAACTGCATACCTTTGAGCTTCTGAAGAAGGTGTGCTCTATATAAAAACAAAACTTGTCTTATTGTCCAGATCCTTATGGACCTAACTGTAAACATGTGGATGCAGTTTTAAATGACAAATTTCAGCTTTTGGTTATAAAAACTTTGGAAAAGTGCATCAATTTAAGTTAAATCTACAGCAAAAATATTTTTGCACACTGTCAATCAAATATCCAGATGAAGTAACAAACACAGCTAAAGTTTGATCAAAAGGGGAACACTTGGTCTATCCGGTGGTACAAAACACAGTTACTGAGCACAGTGTGTTTGGAGTAAACACTGAAGCTAATCACTCGGTGAGTGAGTTTCTGCCTCCCACATGTTTGAGGTAAAGACTTCATTGTTTTCTGTTTGTGTGCATGTTTGCTGCTGCACTCAAGCAGTGGCCTGAGCAAATAATGTGTCTGCACTTTGCACTTCTTAACACCCACCTCTACTGTATCGAGGTTTCTTATAAAAAAACAACCCTACACAGCTTTTTCACAAGTGAGTCGTTGCATCTTCTAACCCAGTGCATTAAGAACGCAGAAAGTGCAACATTTGATTGAAACTTATGTGTCATCATTTTGACATAACTGACATAGATAGATAGATAGATAGATAGATAGATAGATAGATAGATAGATAGATAGATAGATAGATAGATAGATAGATAGATAGATAGATAGATAGATAGATAGCTGCAAAGTGCGTCATAAAAAATATGCACACTATAAATGTATAAATGTAAGAAAAACAGGATGATGATTGGTGATGATGATTGGGATCTTGCATGTGCCTGACAGGTGTGTTCACTTGTCACAGTAGGAATGATTTCCTGAAGCGTTCTTTATGGCAATGAGATTTAATCGGGGGTGTGATGGATTGTCCATGATAGAGAGCAGTTTGTTCACGGATCTCCTGTCCCTCACTGACTCTTTTGAGGGTGTTTGAGACTCAAACGCCTGCAAATTCTGACCAATGAGCCATCAGCAAAATAGATGGCCCTCGCTACCACAGACTGGTAAAAGATCTTCAATATCTTGCTGCACACATTAAAGGATCCGAGCTTCCTTAGAAAGCAGAGTCTGCTTATTCCCTTCTTGTACACAGCATCGCTGCTGGTCCCTCAGTACAGTCTTTCATTCAGGTGAACGCCCAAGTACCTGTAGCTGTCCACTGTTTCCACCTCTCCACCTATGATGTTGATTGGCCTAGTCACAGTTTTTTTCCTCCGGAAGTCGACCAACATCTCTTTTGTCTTGCTGAAATTCAGACAGAGGTGATTCCTTCTGGGCCACTCCGCAAAGTAATGGCATTGGCAACTGCATGCAAAATATAAAACATCACCATTTTTTATCCTTTTAGACATTTATGGCTTTAAGGTTTTCATAATTGCTGCATGGATTTCTTGGGATAACGCTAAAACCTTGAGTGAATTCTGACCAGTTTATCCCTGAGTCCTCCAGACATTCCTGAGATTTGTGTTCACAAAAATGGGACAGGCATGAGGTGCTGTGGATCCTTCAGATTCGACCACCAAAATAGGGTCTTATTTTACCTGCTCCTTTTAAGGATCGCCACGGAGGATCATCTGCCTCCTTTTCACCCTATACTTGGAATTCTTTTCTGTCATGCCAGCACTCTACATGTCCTCCTTCACTAAATCCATGAGCCTCTTCTGACTACTTCCTCTAAGTGGAATCTCTTACTTCTAAGTTTATGGATATGAAAGTGTAGTTGTATTTGGGTGGTTTATGCTGATGCCTCACAACAAATAGTCTCTGATATCAACTCTCCCAGCTGGCTGGTGCCCTTCTACATGGATTCTGCATGTTTTCCCACTGTCAGTCTAAATTGATGCCATGGATGTGAGTGAGTGAGTGAGTGAGTGCACAGTTGTCTGTCTATTAGAGTTGGTGCTGTGATGGACTGGCTCTGGATCTGTCCATGGTGTATCCTGCCCTGTTTTTCACCCAGTGACAGCTGAGATTATGCTCCAGCCTGTCTGTGACCCTGAACTGGATAAGCAATTAAGAAAATGGATGGAGTGGACAGATCGACGTTGTGCTTAGCTGTTCCATGCAACCTGGTTTTTAAAAAATGAAACGTTTGCTTAAACAATCATGGAAAAACTCAGTGTTTACCATTCAAATAAAGGGCAACAGCTGATCAAGTGTTTTGCTTTCCTGTGAAACCGATTCTGTTATCACTAATCAAATCTTATTTTGCTGATAATGCATAACTTTCCTTTTCATAAAAACATTTTTCTCCATCCAGTATTAGGTTTGGTTTTCACACCTCTGAAATACTGCCTACACCTTTGATTTTTTTTTTTCCCCAGTAAGTCAAACAGAAAAATGAATCTCACACAAAAAAGGGGAAATTCAGTTATGGTCTCAAGCTAACCTTTTTCTATCCTTAAATCATTGCCAGCAGAATTCATACTGAAAGCTAGATTTCATCAGGTTAATACAGGTTACTTTCTGCTGCTGGATTATACTGCCAGAGAAAGCTTACTACAAGTTTCCTTTAGCTCACTTCTTGAATGAAATGAGTTTTGAAACGTCTGTCTACTTATAGCAGTGGTTTTGAATGTAAACCAACATGCAAACCTCCAGATTTATGATTACCGCTTTACACGATGTACCTTAAATCTGAGAAGACGGGAGCATGAAATGAAAGTTTTAAAAAAATGCATCTTTCTTCATGTCTTTCCTGCCTGTTTTTGCCACAACCACTGAGTCTTCTGTCAGTTGCTTCAGTTGCTGCCACCCCCCTTTCCTGTACCTGCTGCTCCTTAGCCTTCTTGTTCCTGACCAAGCTTCTGTTTGTTTTTTGTTTTGTTCACTTGAGATTTACTTGCTTGTTGGCATAGCCTCTAACATTGTATTTTTTTCCTGAGATACTCACCTCAGTAAAGGTGAACTATTTTAGTTTATTTCCATCACCCTTTCCACAAACCTGTCAATATTGGTCTACTTGTCAGTTTCCATATCTCAGTACCGCAGCTTTTGTTCCTCTCACTCTCTAATGGGGAGCAAAACAGTCTTTGACATCTCAGGGCAATCATGTCAGTTTAAGTGAACAAGTATAAACTCTAAACATTTTCCAATGAGCAGTAAATCTTTTCATTGCAGAAGCAAAAAGAGACTGAGAGGTTTCGCTCTTTTGTCCAGACCTTAAGAAGACACTGCCCTCCTGTGGCTGTGAGTGATAGCAACATAAATTAGCATAGATATTTATCTCCCAACAAGGCTCCAGCTTCAACCTCATTTCAATTATTTTGTGAATCTGCTGTCTCGAGAAACAAGCCAGTATGCTAATATGTGCTAATATGCATAGGAAAAAACAAGACCTAGTCAAGGAAACTAGGTTGTTGCAGAGGAATAATAGCGGCTGCACATCATAAAGTACAAGTAGTGATATGCAAAACAGATGAAACTGTATAGAAAAGCTGGAAGTAATGAGGAATACACACATATGAAAGTGTTGCATCATACCCTTACTGGACACTTTATTAGTTACACCTTACTAATACTGTGGACCAACTTTTGCCTTCAGACCTGCTTTAATTCTTCATGGTGCATATTTAACAAAGTGCTGGAAACATTGCTCCACATTGACATGATACCATCATACAGTCACCACCAAGAATATACTCCACACAATTACACCACCACCCTGAAACGATGGTGGATTCATGCTTTCACTTTATTCTCACCCCACCATCTGAATGTCACAGCAGAAATGAACACTCATCAGATCAGGGAACATTTTTCCAATCATCAGTTGCCCAGTTCTGATGAGCCTGTGTGAGCCTCAGTTTCCCGTCCTTAGTGGACAGGAGTGGACAGCTAAGAACAGGAAGATTTCGGCTTACTGGGTGCTTGATGCTGTAGCACTTCTGCTTCAAGCTTCGACATGTGGTGCATTCAGAGATGCTCTTGTGCATGCTTTGGTTGTAACAAGTGGTTATTTGAGTTACTATTGCTTTCCTATCAGCTCAAAGCAGTCTAGAAATCCTCCTCTGATGTCCAGCAAAGCATTTTTACCCAAAAAACAGCCACTCACTCGATATTTTATCTTTTTTAGACAATTCTCTGCACATCTTACAGACGGTTGTTCAGAAAAATCCCAGCAGGTCAAAAGTTTGTGAAATACTCAAATGCTTAAATCACCTTCCTTCCCCATTCTGATGCTCACTTTGAACATAGTAGAACAACTTGACCACATCGACGTACCTAACGTGGCTGTGTGCTGGCAAGCAGACATAGGACCCAAATTCAATTCAATTCAATTTTATTTATATAGCGCCAAATCACAACAACAGTCGCCTCAAGGTGCTTTATGGTGTGGCTCATGCTCCTTCAACTGCAGTGGAGTTGAAGAGAAGATATGGGTGTGTGTGGTTGGAGGATGTGTGTGTGTGTGTGGGGGGGGGGGGGGGGGGGTTTTGTGT
>VVHJ01007165.1:8630-18959 GCA_015107715.1 Tylochromis polylepis
TTTTAAGTTGGGCTATACTGTCAGCCAGCACTGTTCTAAGGGAAAGGTTTTCAAAGGTCCACGTAGAAAACATTAATTTCCCTGACACAGCATGCAATGCATCAGAGCAATTTGCCATCTCTGCGTTTCCCCACTGCATCGCATTCTCACCATTGATGATTCAGCCTCTCAGCGGTGATGCAAGCAGCACAACATCCTGCCAAATGGCTCATGCAAATCTACATTTTCCACCTTATCTTATCCACGCCATCACTGCCTTCAATCCCAACATCCCAACAGTTTGACAATAAATTCAATTCATGTTATTTATATAGAAACCATATTTCAAAACAGGAGTCACCTCATGGCGCTTAATGTTGAAAGGTAAAGACCCTACAATAATACATAACAACCCCAACAATCAGACAACCTCCTATAAGCAAGCACTTTGGTGATAATGGGAAGGAAAAACTCTCTTTGAACGGGAAGATACCTCCAGCAGAACCAGGCTGGGTGACCATCTGGGGTTTGGGGTGAGAGGAAGGAGACAAGACAAAAGACATGCTGTGGAAGAGAGACAGAGATTAATAATAGCTCATAATTAAATGCAGAGCGGTGTAGAGAAGGCATTCTCATTTTTCTTTATTAAAATTTTGACATAGAAAATAAATCATAATGTATTAAAACTCAATTCCTCTGAATTTAGAACCCTACATTGAATCTTTAGAAACTTCCAGAATTTAACTAGGAAAAAGATAGTTTGAAGAGTTCTTCCAAGGCCTTTTAATTTTATAAAACTTTAGTGCTGAATTTGCACATGGCAACCTAAATGCAGCTTCCTACATTTCCACCAACAGGATTTTCTGGAATGCATTTTCTGGGATGAGCATAGTGCAGCCTCGGAGCTGTGACATGCACAATAGTCAAACTGACAACTTTGTAGTTTTGGCTGATGATCCATATGTCAAGCCCCCACAGTCAGAAAAATTACTCTTATCTTAATTCTTCAGAAGTAAATTCCTGAAAAATGAGTACTGTCATATTTCCTTGAACAAACAAATTCTCAAATGCAGAGAGGTACACTGAGTACCTCTAAGCTTTCTGAAGCTTTCAACAGCCCTATTGATCATTTGCTACCAAATATCAATCTCAAATCTATATGATCAGGTAAAGGAGAGTCTGGAGAGGTGAAAGTACGTGCTAGAGAAAAGAGGCATGAAAGTCAGTAGAAGCAAGACTGAATACATGTATGAATGAGAGAAAAGCAAAGACAGGAGGTGGAGCCATTTGGAGACAAAGTTAGAGAGGAAAGGTGAGATGAGATGGTCTGGACACATGCGGAGGAGGGATAGTGGATATACTGGGCAAAGGATGTTGACTATGGAGCTGTCAAACAGGAAGAAAAGAGAAAGACCACAGAGGAGGTTTGTGGATGTAGTGAAAGAGGACATGCAGTGGGTTGGTGTGACAGCACAGAATGGAAGAGATAGATTGAGATGGACAATGAATTTCCGCTGTGGTGACCCAGCTCAAAAAAGAATTTAGTTATTTAGTTATTTGCCCTTCTGCTCAATGAAAACACAATGTTGAGGCGGCACAAGGCAGATGTCCTACACCATGAAGTCTTTCTCAGCAGTTTTCAACACACTTCTTGCAATATCTGAATTTTTCCCACTCTGCCTCATGTTGCACAGAATTTCCCCTTCTATTTTACTAATTTCATTTGTATGCACAAACACTCAAGTTCCAGCAATATGCCCCTCCAACAAACAGAAATCTCTAGCTCACCCCTACTGCATGCGGCCGTGACATTTCAAGCGAAAACCCACAGATCACTTCTTTCACCCCTCCCTTGAAACTTATCTTTCCACTTTGTGTATTTTCCCCCAAATAGAAACGGTTTCTGACCTGGCAGAATCCTTACATAGGACTAATTAACTAAACACTGATTTATTATTAGTATTATTATTATTATTATTATGACCGGCTCCCAACAGTTTATTTCCTACTGTTTGAGTTATTATTTTCCAAAGTCGCCTCAGCAGATGTCTAACTTTATAGTATGCACGCTCCCCTCACCTGTCAGCACCACCACACTATCTAAAAGTACACGTATGTTTACAGTTTAAAGTTAACGTTATTTCAAACGGAGGGATGACTTACAGGTATAATGATACTGCCGTGCGCGTGCTTGCACAGAAACGGAAATGGAAGATTCTTTGAGCACGTGAGTAAAATCCGTGGCCCCCGTGACTGGTACTTTTAGTCATGGCCGACGACTACAGACGACAAGGTTTCGAGTTGGAGAGAAGGATATTTGAGTTAGACATCAAATGTTCGAGTCTAAGAGCTGAAAAGCAAGGTACCGATTACACTGTTTATTTGTTTGCCTTCCGGTAATTCATTCAGTACGTGGCAAGCAGTCTTGGTTAAGGAATCGACTAGCAAGCAAGCAATCAAGCTAACTTCCAGCGTACGTTAGCTTGCAACCATGACAACAGCTGCTGTCTGGTGAAATGTTGCATTTTGGCAAAAAATAAAAAAAAAATACATTTCTGAACACATCAGCGTATATGCAGTTAGTTAGTTATAATTTGTGGTTACCAACGTTGTAGGACAGTGTACATAACTCACGGAGTTATGTTTGTATTTCACTAGGGTTTTTTGAGTTAACTGCTAACGTTAGCTAAAATGCAGTATTGTTGACATATGTAAAGCTATGACATATGATGGCTCGTAATGCTAACTAACTGCTGTCATCAATAAAGCAGCGAAGTATCTACATTGTCCTTACTGAATGTTAAATGGTGTCGTTAACTTTTTCCTTTAACTTGCATCTCAACCTCAAACGCCTCCGTGTTAGTGCGCATTTCTGGCCTTATGTTTATTTGTGAATGCTCGCATGAGCTAGTTAGCTTGTGTTTTATACTAAAATATGTTTTTTTCTGTCATGAGTCGAATTTTTGTGGATAAAGTTTGTGCATGATTATAAAATACCGATCAGCAGTCGCGTACCTTTAACATGTGTAACTCGGGATTTTTCATGAGTTTAGATTTGTACTTAGGTAATATGTTAACATATGGTTCTTCCGTAGATGATGACTATTTACAGAATGCGTCTGCCATACTAGAGAAGTTGAAAAGCTTTTACAGACAAGGAGGGGAGAGTAGCAACCTATCCAAGGTGCTGCAGGATTACACACAGGTACTTCCTTCTGTCAAATTGTATTAAATGTATTTTATTAAGTAGTCAGTAATGTGAGGCATTTTTTAACCTACTAGTGATTTATTTTCCCCCTAAAACCACAGAAAGTAGGATAAAATGCCGAACTCAGTTACTCTGCTGCAACTGAGCAGTCTGAAACACAAATATAAAATGTCTAATATAAATCATTCTCACATTTTAGAAGGTGGAAGCAGAAAGTGACAGGTTTGCAGTAGGTTATTGTTGTATCTACGTTTTAGTAAAAACCCTGCATCTCTTAAAGATGCTTTCGGCTGTTCCCTTTTTCACACGGGACCACCACAGTTGGTAGCTCACACATATATTTTTTTACTTTTTTTGCAACCCCAAAGGGTGTCTCTTCCCAAAATCAAACCAGGGATCTTTGTTAGATGGATGTGTAAACCACTACACTATGCAGCCACTAAAAAACAGGCATCTCTACAAAGTAAAAACTAAAGTCATTCCAGTCTCTTTACTTTTACAGTTTAAGTTTAGCACTGTGCACACACGTCCAGGGGACTGAATACCCAGATTTGTTGGTTTAGTTTCTGTGTAACAGACTAATTTTCCATGTATAGCTAGAGGCAAGTTATAAAATGCAGTTGTACAACAAGGGAGTTTTTATAAAAATGTCAATCTGTCTGCACTTCTACATTGACTCTGGCTTGAGTAAGTGAACATAGAGGAGACAAAGGCTAGTTACATGGAAGCTTCCCTTTATTTTTTTAAAGCCAATCTTATTATCTAGTCAAGAATCTTAGCTAAGTTTGTAAAGTAGTGTAACGTAAATGTTGTGTCACAGACATAATCACAAAATGCACCGTCAATTCAGTAATAAACATTAAGCAGTTTTCTAAACTGTCTGAAAACAATTTCGCTGCAATGATTTGTTGCCATAACTGATAATGTCAACTGTAAAAATTTGTTGATGCGGAATTTTATTGTCTTAAGTATTAAGCACAGGCTTATAGATGAGTTTGTTCGGTAAAGAGGCTTGTGCACCTCTCAAATATCTGAAGTCATGATAGAGAGCATCTTGAGCATGGTTATTAACAGCTGGGAGCATCATCTCAAAGATGAGAGCAAGCCTCACTCCAGAGCATGGCCACTGCAATCATAAATTCATGAACTGAATCATCTGTAAACTTTGGAAACTTGTTATTTTGGACTGGAAAATAAAATCTTCTTGATTTAATTTAAAGCTTTATTTGAACTTATGAACAGAAGCCATTTTTAGTTTCCTACTTCACAGTATTTTTTTTGTTTAAATACTACTAGCACATTAATTTATATTACCTAATATTTTTGATTTATTTCATTGTTATTCTGATGGTTCTATTGAGTAATGTTAAAAGAACATTTGATTATTTTCAAATTCATATGTTTCCTGGGTCATTATTTTAATTTGCTGTGGGACGAGACAACAGGGTGATAGTCACAGGTGGGCAGACTTGAGCAGGTAAGGTACTGGAGCCTAGAATAGGAGGTTTGCTTACACGAAGTGGACATGAGAATTATTGAAATAATCGAAGAAAAATGAGGCAAATTAGTCGACTATCAAAATAATTGTTAGCTGGAGCCCAAGTGGATGTTACTTCTGCTAAAGTGCTAATGTTGCTAACATAGTGTCTTCTATAATGAGTCCATTGAAAGTGCCATCTTTGCAGTTGCTGCTGTTTTCTGTTTATCTCTTATCTAATTTTTTACCTAATTACAGAGCTCATATCAGAAAAAACATGGAAACTTTGTCTGAAACGAAATCCCTCTAATCATGAGTGTTTTACTTAAGTTCACGCTGTTCCTTTAATGACTTACAGCCTCTGTGTGACATAATCATGATGTCCAATGCAAATTGGTCTAGGTTTAATTTACTGAAGATATTCTGAAGCTTACTGCTTTAAACATTTAGGGGTGAAAAATTTGGCATAAACTATAAAACAAAACATTTACCTCCATACCAACCCACAAGAGATGGTTCAATCAGGGAAGAAGGAATGTTGGAGGTAGTGGTTTCGTTTTACATATGTTCACCAGTTGTATTATGGTGATCTTGGGGTGCTTTCCATTCTGCTTACTATATTTCCTCCCTTTCTCATTATTCTATCCTTCAGCCTGTAGCTTAAATGCATCTCAGAGGAGGTTCAAGAACTATAGTTATATCATACTAAAGCTTTTTGCTAGACAAAAAAAATCTTTTTGAGTGGGCAGCTGATCTGATGGGACCGTAAAATGAGTCACTGCATTATTGAAAATTGCTTTACTTGATTTAAATTCAATTCAGTTTCGTTTATGTTGTATTACAGCTCCAGATTAGAAACTGATATCTCTAAGTCGTTGTGGGGGTTTTTCCCTCAAAAAAGCACTTAAGTAGTTTAAAGAAGTACCAACAGCTGGCAGGTGTATTGTAGGCCTTTAGCCTATATTTGATCTACCTTATGATGAAGGAATTAAGTTATATATAGCGCAGGCGAATTTAATTGTTTGGGACTATTTTAACACATCATTCAGTTTTACATTTTTTTTATTATTTTATTTTTCATCATTTAGGTGATTCTAGACATCACTTTTTATGAAGAGAATAAACTGGTGGACCAGGAGTTCCCTGAGGACTGTTCACCATTTAAAATTCAGCAGCTTCTTCAAGATCTGACTGAACCTGAAGTTTTGGCAGCAAGGCTTGCACCAGCACAAGAGGTTTGTGTGTGTCTCAAAAGGATTTTTGGTGTTGATGTGTTGTCTTCTACTCCATTTTATGAATAGTATACTTTGTATCAAATTGCAAACTGTCATGTAGTCTGGTTATTACAATATAACACTATAAAGGTTACTATATGGGCGACACAATCCCACAGCCCAAAGGGTATAAAAGAGGATCAGACACTCTTTTTTTATTTTTATTTTTTCCTGTTAAGATTATACCCATCTGTTCTTTCTTTGTCTGGTTAATTATCCTACTTTCAGTAGGATGTCAGTTCAACTTTAATTTTCCCTTTGATTTGTGGTTCCACTACTCACACTTGGACAGATGGTTTTAAAGTACTTTATAAATAAAGATGGATGGATGAGGCATCATGGGAGTGTCTGATATTAATATTCATGTCTTTTGATCTATGATAGGTGCAGTCTGTGTTGGGTTTAGAGCTGTTAGAATGTCTCTACTGGAGACGTGGAGCTCTGCTGTATATGTACTGTCATACCCTTCATCAGCGAAAACAGTGGATCAAGAAAAACAAGGAAACATTCCTTAAGGTAACAAACAATGCAGAGATCTGAGGAGTTTTATTCAATTTTGTTGGCCATATATCTTTGCTTTGATTAAAAACAATAGTTTACCATCCTTTTTTTTTGTTTTTTTTTGTTCAATGTTTCTTTTTTAATGTTGAGCACATTTTGACCCAGTGTATTCAGGAAGGTGTGCGATACCTGATGCGGATGCTGCAGGTGAGAAACTCTGTGAAGCTCAATGATGGTGTGGTGCTACATGACACTGCTACAGCAAACATCTTATCTGAAGGTAATTATGTCATCAGTTATAGACGTGATAGACTGAAGGAAACACTTCCACAGTTGTGTGATCGGATGTGCCTGGAATCTCTTGTGTCCTTAGAGGCAAGAGTTTTTGCAAATCAATATGGTTACAGAGAATTACATCCCAGAGTAATCAGTGGCAGGGATCATTAAATACGGTGTGGGGGCTGAGCTCCTTAGTAAAACAGTTTTTTACTTCTAATTTGCAACCCTACTTATATCTTTGAAAATCTTAGGAGATTAACAAAACGCAACTGGACTTCTTTAAGTTGGTTGAAGCTGGTTCACCTCTCATCCAAGAGGCTTTTTCAATTCTAAAACCAAAAGGTGGGGAGTCTCATATTTAATAATGGGTACAGGTACAGAATTAGGTGTACAGATGTGAAAAAAGGTGTGGATCATTACCACCAGAAGTTTCAGGTGACACTCAGGTTGGGGCAAGCTTCTTCCGATCATCTGAATATGGCTCACCTTGGCTCGTTTGACGAGTCACATGATTAATAGTGGTCAGCGACCACCTCCTAAGGGACAACCCCCACTGGGGTTTAAATACTTGGGGCTCTACATACAGAAGCCAAACTGAAGAAGCCTCTTGGATGAGAGGTGGAAAGTCTTCAACAGACTTAAAGAAATCCAGTTGCCTTTTTTTTTTTTTTTGATCTCTAAAGACTGTCATGACTGAGAACTGACACAGATATCTTTGAAAAATCTAATCTGTTTTGTTGTCACCAACTGATCTTACTAACTGCCGGTTTATCTTTTGGGTCAGGCATTTTCTCAGACACACACCTGTTGACAATGATGTACATTGGCGAAATGTGTTTCTGGGCAGTCAAGTACGAGGACTGCAGTGCTGACACTACGGAGCACAAAGAAGATCGCCTCCAGTTTCGGGACATTGGCACACAGATCCTCAACAAATATGTGCTTGCCTGTGAGGGCCCTCTCCAAGGCCAGGGTTGGAACACAGAGAATGCCAAGGAAATCCTCAGTATTTTACAATGAAAAATATAGCTTCTCTGTTAAAATTGCCCTCAGGAACAGATCAAAGTTCAATATTCAAACGTGTCAATCCCAAATATAAATGGAGCCCATCGGATGGGGTGCAGTCTTATGGAAGGTTATGGGGAGGCACAGGGAGAGAGTGAATGTGAAGAAAGGAGATGCTGGATCAGTGTCTACAGGCAACCTAATCCTATGCCAAACAGCCCAGGCCAAAGCAGATGAATGAGAAGTTAGAGTATAAGACAAGCATTGTAATAGAAGGGCTGCACAAGAGGCTGTTGAATAATTATTTGCCCTGGCCTGCTGAAAAAGCAGTTACCACTCTGATTCCAGACTGTTGATTGGGGCATTTGTTTTGCTCTAAGAATGTGTCACAATAGCATTAATATTACTAAAGAGGTTATGAATAATAAAAATAAAAATTGACCTTTCTTTTTAAGATTGTAACAAGTTTAAAGATAATACAGCTGGAAATGAGACATTGCACATTAACATTTATTTATTGTTTTGTTGCCATTTTTGTTATGCTTTTAATATATTAAAATAGCATATGCATTATTTGAATTTGTGTATAAAGTATACACACAGAAGGCAAAGAAAGGTGTTCAAACTGTTTGTCAGTGACGTATTAATGACCAATTCGAAGTATGTTCAGGTTTGTTCATACCAGCTTTGTAATGCACCACTTGTATTTTCATCTATTGCAACTTCCATTTTTCTGCAACTTGAATAACATTGATAGTGTAACTATTAATAGAGAAACTGTGTTGTTTGGGCAAAAAAAAATTATCATTTTGGTTTTTTTTATGTCCTTGTTGACAATAAACGTGCTTTGTTTTAAGAAAAATTGCCTAGTTTGCCTTCCGTATTTCTTTGTACTACGTATGCCTGTTTGGTTTCATGATACTGAACTACAATACCCATAATGCTCCACTACTGCCCAATAATGAGGAAGTGAGGAAAACATCGGTGTTGGCATTTCCTTGGTCCATAGTGTTTAGTTGTACACAGTGTTTATTCGCATATGACACACAAATTACGACATGGCTGAAAAGATCCAGCAGCTGGAGTCTGTGGTGATCCGCAGCCTTAGGCGGTTTAGAGACCGCTATTTCCCTGATAAAGTTGTCCAAGAGGACTTGGCAGTTGGAGACTCTGGAAAAGAAGAACAACAGTATGAATTTTTGGATAGCTTACCGGTAAGTCGCATAAGAATCATTCACAGGAGACATGAATTCTGTCAATTCTACCTGTGTAGCCTATATGTCACTCATTCAGACAGGACATTAGCCTAAAAGGATAATGTTGCCCTCCTCAGGTTCTACACACACAGTCCGTCATTTAAAAGAATACTTTTCAAAAACTGTTTATAGAAAAATCATGGATGCTCAGTCTAAGTGTCGCTTTCAACTTGGTTCAATTTGTTGGTTTCCAAAGTAGCTGTCATTGTCACCCCCCCTTCCGCTTTGAAATGACTAGACAACACCATTCTGAGCAGGAACACTGAAATGCATTGCCTTTTTTTTTTTCTTTTTTCTCCATTGAAGTGGGGTTTAGACATTTATCTACACTCTGCCATGCAAATGGACTGAAAATGTCAAATAAAATGTGCATATATTTGTGCCAGTGGCATCCGAGTCAAGCGGTGTAATAATGAAGGTGTTAACTGAACTACAGGGAAATTCTGGGTTTTTTTCTGCTACCAACTTTGAGAGGGGGGCATTTGGATCAAGTCACTTTGCTATTCCATAAAAAACATGGGAGCAAAGAGTACTACAAGTGTCAGTCCTATATGATTACTAAACCTATATACTGGGCTAGCGTTACAGGTTACACAACAAGTTTAAGGATAAACAAACTACTTTAAACCAATTGCAACTACAAATACTACAACTACAAATTACAAATACTCACATAGTACATTCATAGGTAACTGTAGCCACAATTATGAAAGTGCAAAAATATCAGTCTTAGATTACATAGACAAAGTGTTGAGATAAACACTTCACATTTCTTCACCACACACTGGGACAGCTGACTGTGAGCACAGAATATCCTCAAGACATTTTTGTTTGTTTTGCAGTTTTCAAGTAGGGTCACACGTAACCTCGTTTTAGTTCCAATGAGAAATGAGGAGTAATTTCCAAAGTGTGACCTGCATAGGCTCATCAGCTCTAAAGTCTATGTCCGCCGGAGCTTTTGCACTAAGCATGACTTAGTGCAAAAGCACTAAACTACTGGTAACTGAATAATTAACTTTAGCTTGAGCTGCAACACCTTATTGGCAATGTGGCTATTTAAGTTTTCACTGCCATACTTTATGACTTCGTTTAACTTATCTTTGAAGTATATCAGAAGAATTAAGCTGAAGGGCCACAGTGAACCTCTTGGACAGGCCTGGGACCTTGAGACCATACATAATGCCAGTGCTGATAAGTTTCACTACAACAATAAACAAACTCCAATAATACAATATCTAAAAAGGTAGCAAGAAAAAAATGTCAGAGGGCATTCTGCCTGTGTTTTTTGAAAACTTTTGATATTATAAATATTTTTTCTGACGATATTTAACTACTTAAATTGAGTGCAGG
>VVHJ01007169.1:0-16732 GCA_015107715.1 Tylochromis polylepis
TGTGGAACGTATTGAACTGAATCAAGGTATTAGCAACTCTATACATGGTAAATGGCCTGTATTTTGTATAGCGCTTTACTTAGTCCTTAAGGACCCCAAAGTGCTTTACACATTCAGTCATCCACCCATTCACGCACACATTCACACACTGGTGATGGCAAGCTACATTGTAGCCACAGCCACCCTGGGGCGCACTGACAGAGGCGAGGCTGCCGAACACTGGCGCCACTGGGCCCTCTGACCACCACCAGTAGGCAACGGGTGAAGTGTCTTGCCCAAGGACACAACGACCGAGACTGTCCAAGCTGGGGCTCGAACCAGCAACCTTCCAATTACAAGACGAGGCTCCCTATCATCATGAACTACTTACAGTCAAGGCTATCTGGAAAAAATTAAGAGGTTTGATGTATTATACAACCTGTTTACAGAGCCTTATAAATGGAAGGTGCCCTTTAGTACATCAGTTGGCTTCAGCTCACAGCAGCAATGGATTTCATGGGAATGTGGAACTATAATTCTTCCAAACTGACATGGAGACAGGTGAGCATTTATAATATATGCAGAAAATTTACAACAGTGCTGTCAAGGTGTGTGCAAGTTTGGGTTTGTTGGTCACACTTTCCAGTGCGACTGGACGTATAAAACCTAGTTATTAGCTGAGCTTTTGTTTGTTTTTCAGCCTAATTTCATGGTTTTATTTAATTTCTGTGCATGGCTCTGCTCTTTGTTTCTGCAGATCAATCAGTGTGTCCACAGCAGAGGTCGGAGACTTGATTGAGTTTGTGGGGTTGTCTCTTTGGGGTGTTTATATGGGAGAAGGCCAAGTTATCCATTTGGGGGTTGGAGGTAAGACATGTTTTCCCTGCTATATGCTGCAGTTGAATTAGCTATTGTGTCAGCTCAAAATGCAGCACATTTATTTAAACTCCCCCCCCCTTCAAGATGAAAATGTGACACAGAAAGTGTGCCGCAGCTTCCTCCAGATGATGATTCCAAAGTTGAGCAGCGACCGCATTCTGAAGAAGACCAGAATTCACCCCTTACCAAGATCAAAGTGCCTCAAGGAACCCAAATCAGGGTCAACAGCAACAAACACAACCTGGTTCCATCTGCACCCGAGACAATAAGCTGTCACTGTCAGAGATTCCTGCACCAAGAGTTCAAATACGACCTGGTGAATTTCAACAGTGAGCATTTCACCACTTTTGATCGATACGGCCACGCTGTGTGCAACAAGGTGGGTGAGAGGAAAACGGTGGAGTGGTGTTAAATCAGTTGGTTATGGTTGTTGAGCTGCAGCAATTAGTTGACTTATTTTATAAACTCAAAGATGAACTAATGAAGTGACTCCATGATATAGTGGTTTACACAATCATCTAACAAGTGAGAGATCGCCCATTACTGACCGCTTGCACCCATCAGCATGTGTGGCTACACAGAGCGGGTTTTCACTCGTGCACAAGGATCCGGGGTAAAATAATGCACTGTTTATTTTTGCAGTTTATGCATCAGAATCTGTGCGATAAACTACCTTTTTCTAACATATTTTGGAGAGATATTTGCAGTGAAGTTCAGATGACAAGCATCGGAAATATCCGGGAGTCCGATATATCGGAAAGTCTTGATAGCGTCATTGTTTGGCTGTTTTTTTTCCTGAGTCGGGACTCTCAGTCTCCAACTGATTTTTCTCCATGCTGGTTGGTTCTTGGTTTCTGAGTCATCTGGTTTTAAAACACAAAGATGGTGAAAAATCTCAGCTTGAGGTTTCATAACAGATGTTCATTAATCAGAGTTCAGAAGTACTTTTTAGAAAATGGATATTTTGCCATGTTTGGATAAGAGAATACATTTCATATGTGGTGATGTTACCTTGTGTTCCATAATATAGTGGACTGCATTTTATTTTCCGGTATTTTATTGGTCAAGTGATCTGGAAAATAACCTTTAGTTGTACACCTGATTTACTAATCCAATGATCTACTCTTTTTAGATCCCCTTTAAGAAGAAGAATCAAGCCAACCAGGATACGACTCAGATTCTGGAAATGATAATGCAGCAACGGGTGGAGACAGAAACTTAAGCCCTTCTGTGTGGCTTCCTGCTTTTCCTAATGAGCAAAATAAAACTCCTCTGCAGCTACTTTGTCTGAGAATGCTTTATTTAATAACTTGAGGCACAATCAGATTTATCCATGGCTTTAAGAATGCTTCTGTGCCTCCATGCTCACCCACAAAATCCTTAGCGAACTCTATTAAAGGCCAAAAACTTACCAACAAAGCAAGCTCCATAAGACTCAGCAAACTATGTGTCCTCTTGTTTATTAAGACTTCAGGAATGTCAATAAGAGCATTTCTATACAGTAGGAAGGCTGAAGAGGGCAGCGCACAGACACAATGACCTCCTGCTATTCTCCTCGTTGATAATGACCCAGACACAGGCACAGGCACACTGCCCATCAGCCAGACCTCTAATAAAGCCAAACACTCTATCATCTACTAATAACCTCCATGCAGCAGTAAGAGTCATGGACAGGCCGGCGTCTTCTGAATACACGCCGGGGAACAAAGCTCCGAGCGGAAGTAGTGGAACGCATCCTGCTTATCGATCTGCAACTGTGCACTGCCCGATGGCACACGGTGATAATGACATTCTTGTTCTTCATCCCCAAAACACACAAAGACAAAGAGTGCTGTAGAAAAGAAAACAACAGACACACACACACACACACACATTCAGACACAGTGCAAAACATTTCACTCTAACAATCAATCCTTTAGGTAGATTCATTTGGAGGCTCTTGGTTGCCACGCTGCTTCACATCCTCAACTTCACACACAAGAACACACTTGCAAGGTTGGTATTTTTGTAAAGATAGGATTGGAAAACTCGTTACTCTTTTCTTAATTGGTATAGAAATTCCGTCCTTTTTTCCCCCTCACAGCAACCCCTCCAGGGGAATGCTGATTAATAGTCCTCCAAGTCTTCATAATACTTCCCCCACCTGCTTGCACATATACACATACATCCTCGCTCTGGCTCTCTGTAGTGCCGAGCCATCCATACTCAGCTTCACAGTTCAGCAGACGATCATTTCTTCACAAGTTTTCTCCTGGCTCTCCTCCAGCCTTCACATCACTGGCTCAGCCTGACAATGCACCCATACAGCTGGTCTGAGAAGGCCTGAAGAGAAAACTTATCTTCTACCCTCCTCCTTCCAGCTTGTCCCATGTCCCTGCGGAGGTGCGGCTCACTGACGAGCTTCTCCATGGCTTTAGAGAAGGCCTCGGCCGTGGGCTCGCACAAGAAGCCTGTCTCCCCATCTGCCACACTCTCCAGGGGCCCCCCAGAGTTCACAGCGATAACGGGGCAGCAACAGTACATGGCCTCCACAGGAACTATCCCAAAATGCTCTCTGCTAGGGGTGTAGAGGACGGCGGTGCTGCCCTGCAGCAGCGCCACCTTCAGCGAATCCGAGGGGGAGCGCAGGAAAGTAACACAGTCCTCCAAGTGGAGCTGTGCTGCTAGCTCTTTCAGCTCAGTGTAGTGCTGAACATTCTCAGTGACGCGATCATCGTAGCCTCCTGCCACCACCAGGTGAATGCCTGCTCTCTGGCCCATAGGAAGGCTGCTCCTCAGGGTTGCCAAAGCCGCCAGAGCCAGGCCCAAATTCTTCTTCCTTTCATATCGGTTCAGAGAGAGAAACAGACAGGTAGTTCCCTCGGGGAGCAGACCTTCCAGGCCCTGTGCTTCAGCGGTCGCCTTGTCAAAGGTACACGTGTTAAGGGACGGATAGAGGACATCTGTCTGGACTCCGCTCAGACTGTGGAAAGTCTCCCTGAAGATGCCTGCGGTGAACTGACTGTTTACCAGAATCTAAAAGAAAGCATAAAGAGATTTGTTCACAAGGATCTTACATAAATCACAGGTATTTTAATTCCCTATAAAATGAACAGCAGCATGAGGCCTTTGATCACCATAAAGTCAATAAAAAAAAAGTACAATCAAAATGTCATCATATTTCTCTCGGGGCCCTGAGCTCTGACAGCAGCTTGCATGTGGAGATCGAATCCTTTCGCATTGCTGAATGCAGTTGTGAGGAGAGAGAATTTACTTCAAGGCTGAAAAGCTAGGTGTGTACTCACACTAGGTGATGTGTTCTGTACCTGAGCAAACTGTATCTCTAAAGTCCAGTTTCCTGGCCCATGAAGAGATAGGCCCATTGTAGTTGGACTGGAGCATAGTAAGTATTTAGTATAATTGCTAATTACACCCAGGCACAGAGCATCTTCAGCAACAGCTGACTGTGAACATCGGTGGAGTAAGTTATTGAAAAAAAAAAAAGAAGTGTCTCTGGACTTCCAAAAATCACCTCAAACAACCCACAAAAACCATAAAATCATTGACCTAGTGCTCTGCAAGAATGCTTTTCAAGATTGCACATGTACGTGACAGAGTGTGAGAGAGAGAATCAAATTCAAAATGAGAGAATCATTTTCTCGGATGGTTTAGCAGCAACACTCTTTTAACATAAAATGGCCAATCCCTTTATTCCATTAGTCTACAAATAAATTTTATTATTTTAATCATTTCCAACCAGATGTGCATAGGATCAGCCTTTGGCAGGCCCACAGACTCAGCTTGAAAAGTGTGCTGGGGTTTTGTAAACTTTATTTCAGTGCTTCACTGTTTGGTTAACATTCCTTCCACCCTCAAGCTGTTACGCACCATATCAGCCATGCCTGTGGTTCGTTCCTCCAGCCAGTCGATGGGAGTACGGTAAAGCTTCTTCAGGGCAGACTTCCTCTGAGTCAGCAGCTGGTCTGGGAAGTGACAGTAGAACAGAACCTTCTTCCTGCGGCGAGCCAGTCGTAACACTGGGATACACACCGACACCTGTGGTCAAAGGAAACAAAGATAAGATCAAAATACAGATCAAAATGTGACATGTGCCCATTTTACAGAAGTGCAATTCATAAAACGACCGGGGACATTCACACATTGTTTTTAAATGTTATTGTACTGTTTAAAACATTGCACAAGGATCAATCCATATAAAATTCACCAAGTCTGGAAAGCAAACCCCACTGGACCCACTTGGAACCACCAGGGTTTTTTTTTTTTTAATCCAACTGTAGCTTATTTAATAAAGCCCCGTGTTTTATTAAGACAGAGCTTAAATATATTCTGCCAGCCCTGAAAGTTTCCACCCCTATGCACTTTGACGTCCTGTAATTTGGAAAACACATTAATAGTAAAATGTGTGGATTTATAAATATGCTAAAGCTAATGTACCGAATTTTCAATAAATAAATAAATAAATCTGCTCCTTCTTCTTGAGATGCTCGGTTGGGAAGCGCCCACTCACTGTTTTTCATTGAAAAAAACAGCTAAGTTACAGTCAGTTATGAGACACAGTTTGCTCAGAAGAACTCAAAAAATATATGACAGTCTTTCATGCTGCCAAATGGGGTTTTAAAAAGCCTTATTTATCTCCTGTCTCTTAAAATGTCTCTGGCACTTATTGTGCAATACAATTCACCTGATCACAGAAGATGACGTCATATTCCACACCGCTGAGGAAGACCAGGTAGAGGGCTACATAGATCATCCTCAGGTAGGCACACAGGGCATGCAGGTAGCCAAACAAACTGGTGGGTAGCCAGTCACCCACACATACCTATTAGAAGAATAATAACAGGAGCAGTGACAAAATGTTTGTGTTTAATAGTAGATATAATTTTTTTTAGTAGTATGGTGTGCACTAACACACCACAGGAAGTTCTGCATCGAGGGTCTCAGAGAAGCAGTGTGTCGGGTCGTAATGGGACGTCCAGATCTGAACGCTACATCCCTGAGACTTCAGAGCAACAGCAGCGTCGACCACCAGCCGCTCTGCTCCCCCAATACCAAGGTCAGGATGGAGGAAAACTACCCGTGCCATCCTATGTAAAGAAGGAATACAGTTAAAACTGAAATGAATGAGGGCAAATAGCTAATTTTCCCAAATCACAAGTACAAAGTTTAGATCAGCAGCTTTAAGGTTAAAAAGAAGTCAATGTGTTAACCTCGGGCACAGATTAAAGACAGATTAACGAAAAAATACATTTTCTGTGGCATTCAAACAATCCAAAACTTGATGCTGATGAAAACAACAAACAGTTTTCTCCAGCAAAAAGTACCCGGGATTCATGCATCTAATCTTTGAAAGATTTCAGGGCTGCATTGTTGCCAACTTGAAGAATCTGTCCTTGTGGTTTTGTAGCATCATTTAATTTATAACTTTTATCCCTGAAGGTACTTCAGGACTGCTGACAGCAAGGAAATACACCCACAGCTTCTGGCAACCACCCTGTCTGACTGTCACACCGTCCTTCACCTATTTGAGGACAAACAGCTAGTTCACAATGTAGTAGAGAGAAAAAATCGAGCTAATAACGCGAACATAAAGGTTATTCCTGATTCAGATATCTGTTTTGCTTTAGATGATAGTAAAATTCTAAGCCGTTCCAGACGTTTGTTCAGTTATTATTATAATGTGTTATCCGTCAACAGGGGAATTTGTAACGAAACACAACCACATCTTTAGTAAAAATAATTTAAGTTCGGTTCTTCCCACTAACCTGTCCAAGTGTACAAACCTGAGATTATGGCCGTTTAGCTATCTGTAATACCGATCAACCGTCCGTCAAAGCTACCGTTTTAGACGCCATCTTGGCTCAAATCAACCGTTACGACTAAACTCACCCCGCTTCGTGTTTGAGCCACAATGGCGCGCGTTTCCTCCGACGTGACAGACACGTCTCTTTCAGAGTCGAGGGTAATCAATTATTTGCCTTTGATTTAATGTACATATTTATAAAAAAAATTCAACACAATAAAAACATATTTTATAATTATTATTTAATAACTCAAAATGCATACACACATGAAATTATGTTTTGTTGAGTGTTTTTTTGTGTGCTAAATGCGGTCAGTTACTCAGGCTTCTATCTGGTCGCCTACCTTGGTCTTGTGTTTTGCAGTCGTGTCCTTTTTAGACGAGCGTCAGCTTTGTGGGCTCTCTTCTCAAGTTTTTCATACACAGGCTGTGTGCTACTCCTCCGACGTGGACATCAGCTTGAAGAGCTCCTCAGCGTTTTAGCTCACATCAGGACAAAAAAACCAAAATGGTAAGCTCCTCAGATCTGCCTGGAACTGCTGCTGCTTGTCACGCTAGCCGAGTCCACTGCATTCATTCAGCTGTTAGCTAGTGTGCTAACGTTAGCCCCTCAACTGTAGACGTGGCTCTTTTAACTATGAATTAAAGGGTCTCAAGACACATTTTCAGGTTATTTTAGTACTGAATAAGTAAATGTTACATATATGTGACTACTTTAGGAGGAGATTTGGTACTTGATGTTACATTAACTGTGTAAGCATCCATGTAACAGATATAAAGTTTTGTGATTGAATGCGTTGTAATACTGTCATATATTTAAAACGTGCTGTTTATCTTCTAGCCTGGACCAGCAGCAAGTGCCACCAATGTTGGAGCCTCTAGCCGATCCCCCAGCAAGACAGTGGCTCCCCGTGCAGCAGGCTCCACAGTCAGACAGAGGTATGCATACACACACTATGTCATCAGCATTTTAAACTGATGCTAAAAGGGCACAGAGGGAGTCCTGAGGAATTGACACATAATGCAGCCTTAGCTGTCTCTATACCCAGTTTAACACCAGATTTTCCTCCACCATGCAGTGATAGAATATATTTTCTAAGAAAGATAACTGTGCTGCACAAACAACTTACAAAGCTTGCGGTTACTGCCCCCAAATCTCTCTCTCTCTCACACACACACACACACACACACACACACACACACAAATCATCAACACCTATTCATAGGATGACGACATTAATAGATGGGTCACTGCTGAGTGAGTGAGTGAGTGAGTGAGTGAGTGTGTGTGTGTGTGTGTGCGCGCACATGCATGCTCCTTCCCATAGATTAGAGCAGATAGATGTTATGCTGTTGGCTTAATCAGTGTGTAATCAGAGGCTCACTGCTTCCTCTGTCTCATTATTACCCATTACTACCACCATCTTCATTACCTCATTAACCTCTGTTTAATCTCATCCAAAGAATGAAGGAGCAATGACTCAGTGTGCTCTTTCATCAACAGCTGCTGTAGTTGAAATTAAATTCATAATAAGCCGTAGTGTATAATAGATCGCACTGTTTTGTTTTTTTTCCCCTCTCTTCTTGTGGTTTATAAATGGCAGCCTCAAAGACGGTTTTGAGTTGGTTTATGAAGTTGAATAAAGTTGAAGTTTGATAAACTTTGCCAACAGTATAATTGACAGATTTAGAAATTGGGTTGTGCTTGTTTTTAAAGTTTGGTTTCTTTTCCATTCTGGGCAAGTGTTGTAACATGACATTTGTTTTAAGAAATTGCTGATTGTTGGTAGAATAAAAGATCTTTTTGCACCTCTGTGTTGCACAGGAAAGCTACCAGCAGTGGTACACGCAGCGGTAGCAGGACCACGGGATCTGCCGGCACAGGCGGCATGTGGCGCTTCTACACTGAAGACTCACCGGGACTCAAAGTGTAAGTATAGTTTATAAAAGTTTTATAGTCGCAAACAAATCCAGCGTTTGACATTTTGACTTTTGTACACTCGCAACTCCAAAACTAATCCTCAGGATTTCCGACACTCGCCATGTTTAATGGTGGGAAATTGGCCAGACGTGACTCTGCGGTAAAGCAGATGATGTATTCAGCCTATTAAGAGTGTGAGTGTATATACACACACAATTATGTGAGGAAAGTACACATTCAGAAAGCTCTCAAACTTATATTCTGGTCCATCCTCAGTGCCCACCACCCTCCAACATCAGAGGAGGCATACTGCCTCCTGGCCATAGCCAGTCATTGGTTGATCAATGGTGCTGTGGTGGTTATTGAGTGTGTCTCTCCAGCAGTCGAAGGAGGGCAGGCTCGCCGTATCCAATGCTGTATATCGAGTGCATGTTTGTTCCTGTGTTAGACGCCGGCCTCAAAGCTTCATTAAAGGATCCACTCTGAAAGGTCAACTCAATTACAGCCTTCTGACAGAGGGGGGAGGAAAGGGAGGGCCACGGAGGAGAGGGTTGGTATGGCAATGCTTCTACTTAGCGATGCGCTCCTCCACCTTCACCCCCCTCACTCAGAGCCTCCTTCAGAGATGAGAGCCCCTTTCTTGTTTCTAAAACTCATCAATAAAATCAGTCTCTCCACTAAGACCTGTGCTCTGGTTAGGGTTACAGCAAAGTGTGTGTGTGTGTGTGTGTGTGTGTGTGTGTGTGTGTTAATCTGGGTATTAATCATAGTCTCATTGTTGTGTGACAGCGGCCCGGTGCCCGTGCTGGTGATGAGCCTGCTTTTCATCGCGTCAGTCTTCATGCTTCACATCTGGGGGAAGTACACCCGCTCTTAAACAACCCTGGCCTGATGACCTTTGATCCTGCGCCTCAGTTTCTTAACTCTTTGGACCTGGACCAAACAACAAATGAACCACCGTACCCTCCCCACGTCCTTTTCTCTGCTGTCACTACAACACACAAATTGGATTTTTCCGTACACGATCTTCATCTGCGTCTGACTCCGGTGACCACCTTGTTGCTCCTTCCCGTCACTGTGTGCACGTGTCACAGATGATGGGGTGAATGGGAAGAAGCCGTGTAGCTGTCCCTTTCAAACAACAGGAGCAGCATGTGTTCACTCCACTGCTGCATGAATTAAGTGCAGTGCCCAAGGACATTGTTGTTTTCAGGCCCTCCACCAACATTTCTCCCCGTAGCCTGAGTTGCTTTTTTTTTTTGTTTTGTTTTTTTGTTAACAGCATTTGTACAAAATGTGATTGTATTATTGTACAATTAAAAAAAGTAAAAATTAATGTGGTGCTTTTTTTATTTAACCTTACTTTGTTTTACAAAAAAATTAATAATAATCCTGTTTTGTTTTTCAAGTCATTTGAAGTTGAACGAGGCTTTTTGTACGCTGAATGAGGGGAAAACTATTCTCCACTGTGTTTTTAGTGACAAGTGAAGTTTTCTCACTTTTAACCTTCTGTATCCATTACCAGACTTCTGAAAGCCGCGTGTTTTCACAAAAGGCATTTATTCGTGTTTGTTTCTACTAAAATTAAAGCCTTGATGGTGCTTTTAGATGGATAAAAGCAAGGATATTAAAACAGAAATTGAAATGTTAAGTGTTAAGTTTCACTGTGATTGGCAGTCCACCAAACGCTTAAACAAATTCCAGCTACTTGCAATTTATCTGACTGAGGCTTTGGCTGTAATTCAATAATCCTATTTCATGTTCTTTTTGCTTAAAATTACATTTACACTCATCCTGTAGTCAGCTTTAATTGCGTATGCATGCTGTACATATAGTAACTGCTTTAAAATTAAGTTTGACTGGATGAAAGTTGGTTTTAAGTTTGGATCTTACACCCATCAGACTGCCATAAGGTTGTTTTATTTTTTTCTTCATACTGGCAGCATTGAAGGTGTCCTCCTGCAGGCTATAAAATCTATAAATGCAGACAGACACTGTGTAAACTGTGTCAGAAATGCCACAAGTTAGACCTGTGAAATCATTTCAGAAATTAAATCTGTTCGCTTTCCTTCTTTCTGCCTGAATGTCTCTTTACATTTAGTGACCTTTGTGAATAAAGCTCATATAGAAACTGGAGAAAATTCAAATATTAAAAAACACAGCTTGCAATTCCTTCTAGATCAAAAATCTATCCTGTGAATTTTGGCCAGGTGTGTTATTTTCTTCTCCTGAAGGGGACGCTGCAGACTACTTTCTGAGCGCCACTGGCTCAGCAGGTACGAACTCATAATAAAGCTGTTCTCTCTCAGGGACAAGCATGAACACATGTTCCGCCTGAGTGGTGATTTATTTAGCCCGGGCTAAACGTTTTTAATGATATATATTTCTGCATGTTCTTTTACAGCTACAGCTATACTTAATCGTATTGAGTAGATTTATATTCAAAAAATTAGATGAGAAAAATAGCTTCTGGGGACAAGGTTGGAGACATCAGTTTAAACCACTTGGATCATTTAAAAAATGTATTTTCTTTGATTTCACTGATGCTGAGAGTAGTGACCATTACTGAGAGCTGCAGGCTGGATGTTTTTGTGCTGTAGAAGAAGTTTTGGTCCTACGTGCATCAGGAGGTTTATCTGCGTTGAATATGAAACCACCAGCTGCCATGGCCTTGTCTGTGTTTGTGTGTGTGTGTGTGTTAAACCAAGCATTTGTGTCCTTTTCATTAATTCATTCTGTTGCTATGGCTTTGCTTTCCATAAGGCTTCCAGTTCTCGTGGCAAACTCAGGCACTATTGCCACATCACTCTCCCTGTCATACACACACACAAACACACACACATGCTCACAGACTCCACGGCCCAATTCACAGTGGCACAACACGGCAGTGAGCCAGAATAATTCAACATAACAATTAAATATGGAGGAGCCATGGTAAAGCTGTCCCTCAGGGTTCAGGAGTCAAACAGGCCCGGGCAGCACTGTGTGCGAGCGCTGTGACCCTCCTCTGCGCTGCAACCTGTAGTTCTAAACTCCTCCTGACACCATCCAAACACGTCAGCTCAGCATTTCACTCAGGGAGGAAAAGGAGGTAGCTTTCATCCGCTCATTGCTACTGCTAGAAAGGTCACTACATGCTTCACACAGATCTGTAACCTTTGTATGTAAAGGCTAGTTTGTATACTGACAAATGAAACTGAATCTGTATTATTGGTCAAAGAAACACCATAAAAAAAAGGCACAGGAGCATCCAAGTGCATCTTAGGTCTCAAATTACCCCAAAGGAGTCCTTAAGGGCCATTTATTAAACTGTAGCTTATTTCCAAGATCTGCATATCAGATTATCTTATACAAGATGTATGGGTACACATTCATTTCGACTACATCAAAGTTGTAATTACATGCATCTGCATGCTTGTTAAGTTACAGTCAAAGCCTTTATTTCCTGAACATGCACATGTGAAATGAGGTCTGTCTTGTGGAAAGAGGAGAAGGAAAGAAACAAAAAGAAGCTTTCTTAAGAGTGCTTCCTCCCTGTCTCTTTTCACCAGAAACCCATTTCCTGTGAGAAAAAAAAAAAAACCCACACATATGCGTTCACAGGGGATGGTCCCTTACACTGAGAGAGGTGAGAGAGGTGAGCACATGTAGATACACACACTTGAGGAAACCTGTAAATAGGTCACATGTGTTTTCTGTTCTACATGACACATGCAGCTTGGGGCTTTGGCATGGAGGTGAAAGAAACGGTCTCTGAGCCCGTGTCACTCTCCCGCTCTTCCATCGCACACAAGCTCGTGCCCAGAGGTGTCCCACCATGCAGCCAAACACAGATTTGGGGATTTCAGGTGCAGCTGAGGACTTGTGATTGAAATTTGTCCTTCCTCTCAAAGACTGTAGAAAATATTCTTTACACAAGAGTGAAACTTTCAGCACACTTCCATTTTTTCCAGATTTTATTGAAAATTATATAGTCAGGGCAATTAAAATTAAAACATCACAGAATTGCTTTGTTTAACAAAAATTTAAGACAACAGCTCACAACACTCAAATCAAATATTGTTCAGATAGTTCTTCTACTTGACGTTTACTTTGCTTCCAGCCTTCAGTCCAGCTGATGTTGAGTTAGCTCCATTGAGTGGAGTTCTTTTCATCTGTTTTTGGTCTTCGTCTTGCTGTAGAATGAACGCCTGGCTAATTAGGCTGTGTCACTGGAAAATACTGTGTTAGCTCTTTGGGTTAGCCGTTTGTTTTACACAAGTTGAGATACCATCAAGCTTCTATGCTTTTATATATCAAGCTTCTGTTTTGACAACAGTTGATGTCAAAACAGAAGAAGGACCATTTTTAACCTCTTCAGTAGCATTTATTGGTCTAGAAGGCTTTTTTCTAGTCTCTAGTAATGCACTGGAGGCACTTTGGGGACCAGGCAAGCATATTTTTCTTATTTTGCTCTTTTTTAAACACTTTTTTTTATTGACACAAAAATTGCAAAACTTGCAGCACAAAGTCTTTTTTTCACAGCTGAAAATGAGTGAAACCAAGATTTGCTTGCTCTGAAAACTGCTGAGCTTGAAGCTGTCGTCCTAACAGCCACTTATCACGTGATCGACTGACTCTCAAAACTTGTCTTCTGATTCTGTTGTGGTTTCGGATTGACTGGAAAGCCTTCTGTCAGAGTTTCCTCCAACTCCTTTTCGATTGTAATCACTTAGCTTTCTTTGTATTTGATTCTAAAGGAAAATGTTTAACTTTCAGTGGTTCTAATGATGTCTGGCTTCCTTTGTTATTAATTATAGCAATATACACTCACATTATGAGTAATAATACCAGGTTGGCCTCCCTTTTGTCTGCAGAACTGTATGAGTGCTTCATGGCACACATTCAACAAGGTGCTGGAAACATTCCTCAGAGATTTTGGTCCATTTTAAAGTGATAGGTGTTTTTTGGTTGTGGAGGATTTTTCAAACTCATTTTCATGCTCAAGAAACCAGTTTGAGATGATTTGAGCTTTGTGACAGGGCGGCTTGTCCTGCACGAAGCAGCAACTATAAAAGGATGGACATGGTCAGCAATAACACTCAGGTTGGCTGTGAAGATTAAGCGATATTCATTTGATACTAAGGGGTCCAAAGTGTGCCAAGAAACATCCCCCGTACCATCACTCCACCAGCAGCTTGAACCGTTGATACAAGGCAGGATGGATCCACACTTTAATGTTGTTTACACAAAATTCTGACCATGCGCATGTCTCAGCAAAAATTCGAAATTCAAAAGACTCATTAGAGCTCGCATCATTTTTTTTAATCCTCTATTGTCCCATTTTGGTGAGCTTGTGTGAATTCTTTTTTAGCTGATGCTTCAAGGTTCGACGTGCTGTGCGTTAAAAGATGATCTTCTGCATAATTTGTAATTAGTGGTTATTTGAGTTACTGTTGCCTTCCTGTCAGCTCAAACCAGTCTGACCTCTGACATCAACAAAGCACTGAGAACTGACACTTATTGGAATTTTCTCTTTTTCGGACCAGTCTCTGCAACATGGTCAGAGATGGTTGTGCGAGAAAGTAGAAAATCCAGAAGATAAGCAGTTTCTGAAATACAGTTTGAACTCAAGGAGGTCATTTTGACTATGTCTACATGCCTAAATGCTTAGTTTTGCTGCCATGTGATTGGCTGATTAGATATTTGCATTAACAAGGGGTTGAACAGTTGTATCTAATAAAGTGGCTGGTGAGTGTGCTCGTGCCTACAGAGCAGTATCACTTAAAATGCTTCAGAGGATTTAAGTTACAGTCTATTCTAACAGTGCTTTGACAGACAGTCTGAAGAAATTAATAAAGGTCGGGACATGTGTGTTAGCTTCCAAAGTTTATTTTCTGTCCACTGTTTTTTCATATAATTCAGAAATCTACATTATTCTTTAGATTTTGGTGATTTAAACTCTGTTTATAACCTCTTGTACCACTTTGGGTCATTCACTCCACTTGAACTGTTGAAATTTCAGTAAAACTGGGGGTGTTCTGAAACTTTTGACCAGTTGTGTATGTCAGGTATGAGCGTGTGTGTGCATGTGCGTACTTTTTGAGCAGATCACATGGTTGGTAAAGCGTGGAATGGATGGACGGGCGGATGGAATCGATCCAGACTTTTTGACCAAGTGAATCCTGAAGGATGTCCCAAAAAAACTGAGGACTGGGAGAGGTTATACTGGGATACCTGTGACAGGCACTAGCAGATGACTGAAAACTGCTCACAAGCCAGTGGGCAAGCTCACTTTTAGGTCTAGTGATTTAAGTAAAGGCGATACCCCATTTTGCCCTGTATTATCGTTATTATTTTTATTTGTGTCCTTGGTCTCCATCTTTCACGGACTTTCCATACTGTTCCTGAATAAAAAAAAGACTAAAAGGAATAATAAAAATTATATAAGATAGTCCAGGAAACAGAAAAACCTACCATTTTATATAATCATGCATTTTTATGAATGAGACTGCATCATAATATTAACTCTTTATACATACTATAACTTGTGACTTTTAGAGTTTATGCCAGTTTAATATCTTATTGACGTCACAATTAATTTCACTTGTGCTCTTTTATTACATTATGTGCGCTGCTTTTATGGTACTTTTTCTTGTTATTATCCACTTTAAAGCACACTTTATAGACCTGAATCTTTACACCAGTGCCTGGAAATTCTTCCAAAATACAGCATTTGAACTCATAGCAAATGTGTGCAGCTGCTGTAATCATAAGACCGGTGATTAGCGTAGCAGCCAATTGGTGAAGCAGTCTGTTAATGGTCAGTGATCAGTAGCACAGTCTGATCTGCTGAGAGGTGAAAACTTGTTCGCTGTAAAATAATCTGACTCCATATTCTACCATCCATGGCTTATGGCTGATGTCATGCATGCTGTATAAGGGTCTGGGAGGTGGGGGGGTTGAAGCTGAGAAACTGAGAATTTGTGAATGTGTTTATGCGGGTCAGCTGGACCCTCCCTGATCCTTCTGGACTTAGATCTACCTTCAGAGAAATAAGAGACTCAGAGTGAGAGCCAACACTGAGTCTGCATCTATCAGTACCTCATCTCTCTCTCTCTTACCCTCCATGTGACACACACTCACGTCGTGCTTGATGCATGAAAGGTGAAAGACATAATAACTCATATTAGATTTGATTAAAACTTACTTAACCAGTTTTGTATGTATGGGAATAAAAGGGATATGTGAAAAAAATATGTATATATAACTATTTAAAGTCAGAAGTTATTTTTATTTGGTTCTAATTAATGTGCTTTTTGATGATTTGCATAGAGGAGGAAGAAATCTCACTGCATATAAGACAAAATGATACATACATTAAAAGAAACTTTACCTCTATTCATGAAAGAAAAATCACAAAAACAAGATCTATTCAGAGAAAATGTTCTGTTGCATGCTGGTCATTAAAACTGGCATGATAAGGAATTGTGATGTATCAAATATATATGATCCAGGAAATCAGTGTAAAAGAAAGAAAATGTTAGCATAAGGAGAAATATGAAATATGAGACAAGAACTTATCTAAAAATAGAAAGACAAGTCAAATAGAAAAAGGAAATTGAGATCTTCAATGATAAACCGCCAACCGTTGACGTTAAAAGCACAAGGGAACGAAGACAAATATACGGGGAGTTAAAAGAAATAGAAGTGGAGCAGAAAGAAGCAGTGAGACAAAGAGAGATGAAGGAGCACAGGGTGCTGAAGAGAGATATGAATAACTACAGGAAGATGGAAACAAGTGGAGACAGTCGATGGTGGGAGAAAACCAAAAGAAATTTAACAGGTCTTTTGCGATTTAACAGGATGGAACAATGTGGAGGCTCAACTACACATATCGAGATCACAGCTGAATAAAACTTTAAAGGAGCAGCAGGAAGCCAAGCGCTGCTTTCTGATGAGAAGGCAGCAAGTGCAGGGTGAGGGATCAGCTGCCATACAGACAAAAAAAATGAACCACAGGCAGACAGTGATTAATAAAACACCACTGCTCAGCACACTGTAACAATCCAAATTGCCATTTTATTATTGTCCTAGTGTTTTGCTCGCTTATGATTGCTGTAGTAGGCGTGTGCGTGTGCGTGTGCGTGTGCGTGGGGGGGGGGGGGGTTAAA
>VVHJ01007180.1:13146-39401 GCA_015107715.1 Tylochromis polylepis
AAGGGGAGGGGGGGGGAAAAAAAGGGGGGGGGGGGGTGCGAGGTGAGCTGTGGGTTTGGAGAGAAGGAAGAGCAGGGGAGGTGTACTGGGGGGCACTCTGAAATAAGAGGTGGTGATGGAGGGGTGGTAGAGAAAGGAGGTAAAGAATTTGGGAGAAGAGAACAAGGGAGGGGTACAGTGAAGGGGGAAGGAAGAGCATCAAAAAGAATCGGATAAAAGCTCAAGTCTGGGCATGTTAAGACAAGAGGAACAGAGAGGGCTAAAGCAGGGGTGATAGGTACACCCACCCACCCACGGACAAACAGAGACACACACTCACAAGTGTACTCTTTGTCTGGATGCTGACTGACATAATCCATATGCAGGCATCTCACCATAACCTTAACCATCACAATCAAATACCAAATTGCAACCTTTAACCCAGCACTGATCTATACCCAGTTTTAACCTGACCCCTGTGACCAAGTCTTAGCCCTCAATATAACTTTTGAGGCTGTGCCAGTAAATGAGGACAGACCAAAATGCCTTCAACTCCAATTAAAACTCAAATTGGTTCTTTCACACACACTGTGGTATAGACAGTATCAAAGTGCCACATGCAAAAGAAACACATCTCCCATCACGCAAAGCTTTCTTTGCCTTCCGCAGCACTGAATAAAGATAATGGCCATAATAGGACCTGACACTTTAAAAACACAGCACCACTATCACGCCCATTGAAGCGCCTTGTCAGTTTCTAAATCCAGCTCTGTGAATGGCTGTATTTCTTCATGCTACCATTATCCCTACAAAGTCTGTTTAATGCTATTAGAACTGTGGAGGACAGTTTAGCCTCCAGGCGCTGTGACTCCCTCACAAATTCTTTCTGGCGGCCGTTAAACTTCACTTATTCTGCAGCATCAATTTCTTTCTGAGAACCAGATTTTTTTTAAAAGCTTTGTTTATTTGCTTTTATTATAATTTCAGTGTCGGTGTATCAAGTTTTATGAAATGTATAGCTTATAAATGTAAGTGCTAATATTGTATTTAAATAGTACAGGTACCTGTCTGGTTGTCATGCCAACATAGCTGGTGGAGGTATTACACCTTTACGCTGGTTGGTACATACCATAAAACAGAAAAGAAGAAGAAGAAAATAAACACAGTAACTTGCAGATTTTTATTGAGATTTTACTGATATTTTATTGGAAATTTTGATATCACGATATATCTGAATAATAGTTGCGCAGTAAAACTGACAGCTCCCTCTCAACAATATGTTTCAGAGTTTGTGTAATTACCCAGTATTCAACTTTTCTCACAGGAATCCACAATTTACCAGACATAACCTGCTGTAGAGCAGAAAGCAACAACTTTTTTGGTAACTGGATCTTCGGTTGTTTGTTGTGACTCCTGCTGCAACCCATTCTTTCAGCACAAAATTGTCCCATGTGTTCTCAGCTGCTTTATAAGTGTTGCCACTGGTTTAAGGTGCTTCATACTGTGTTTTTCCCCTCTGTCACACAAACATTGAGCTGAGGTTAGACTGCTTATCTGCAACCTACATCTCTGCACAGTGTGTGCACACCAAACTAATGTCAGTAAGGACATGTAGAACTTTTTAGCGATAAAGAGAGTTCACGGAACGACACCAATTCTGGTTTTTAATTCAACTGCCAATTCATTTTTCCTATTCAGTTTATCCCAAAACTTGTAACTGACAGCTTGGAAAGTATGTGCAGTTTTGTGTATTACATTTTCCCCTGGGCGGTGTGCTTTAGGTGTTGTTTTTCCATCAGGAAAGGTCAGTCAGATTGTGTGTCTTGCTGCTTTTTGTTGACACAGATAGTCATTCAGATAATCCAGATGGAGATATTCGATCTATAATTACAGCCTCATTTCCCAAGCTAACCGTTCACAGGGATAGACTTTAGTGATACGTCAATAAAAATCCCTGGGCAGCATTACTGCATTATTCTTTTCATAGAAACCGTCACAAAAACAGGAACACGCTCTATCTTTACAAACTTCACTGTATTATTATTGCACTCTATTTAAAATATAACCACATTCTTTCTATTCATATATATATATATATATATATATATATATATATATATATATATATATATATATATATATATAGAGAGAGAGAGAGAGAGAGAGAGAGGCTATATAGAGAAACAACATTTTTCTGTTATTATTTGCTCTGACTGAAAACCAGTTGTGCAATTAACAAGAAAGATATGACTGAAACTAGCAGAGTAGTGAAAGAAATAATGAAATAATACAGTCACTCTGTAGTGACTAATTTAAATGATGCGCATCGCAACCTTTATGGCACTGTTTCTTCATTAGTCCTCCCTATATAGGAGTTATTACAGCATGAGTCACTCCATGCTTCTCCCAAAAGTGCAATGTCAGTGAATAAGTTCATTTATTTGTAAAACTGTGCTCATATGTTTATGATTTGTCATTTTACAGGTATTGCTGCTCTGGACAGCCGTGCTTCTGGTAAAATGGGAATAAGAGCAGTGGTCTATTACACCACTACAACCGTCATTGCTGTTTTCATCGGTATTGTCATGGTGCTCATTATTCACCCTGGAAAAGGATCAAAGGATGAGTTCTCTAAGCAGCAGCAGATAGAGCAGGTCAGCGCTGCTGATGCCTTTCTGGATCTTATCAGGTATACCTTTATGCATTCTGACCAAACAAGCGTTCTCACAAGATCACTCCAGTACAATGACTGAATCAGCAAAAATGAGGATTCATAGTCCCTTACTAATTGCCCTTTTGATATAGGTCACTGAGATGGAGGTGTTCAGCCTGGGAGAAGGATTTTTAAGTTGTTTTACCTTTGAATGCTGCAAAATCACGCAATGGTCTTAATATCCTATACAATTCATTTTTGATTGTTTGATTGTTTTTTTTAAATCGATATGCATTTGTAGTTTGTAATTTATTCAATCTAATTTATAAATGTACTGATTTTGTTGTGTTTTGCAGGAACATGTTTCCACCTAACCTTGTGGAGGCTTGCACCAAACAGGTAATTGTTCCTCCACATCTTTCCCTTTTTCTTCTACACTTACATAAAATTAACTCTTCCTTTATTATCTCACACAGATGTCTCACATCTGTACCTGAGTGTTCAGTTAGCATTGTTTAAAGACTCACAGTTAGTAATCCTTTTCATATTGCCATTGACCTCTGCTGCTGAAATAAAAAGAGGAGTTAAATTCAGTAATTAACTCCTTTGTTGGCATCCTTATAAAAACACATTAGACATGCTTTATTTATCTCAGTCTAGAGCAGTCTCAGTCTCAGTAAGGTGGGCATTACAAAAAGTTATTAAAATAAACAAAAAGTCTTTGGAACAGTGATGGCACACCCAGCCGTCAAGCCATTCTTTGGTGTCCATGCAAACACATCTCCACACAACACAGCTGTTGTCCTATTGTGATTTTTGCTTCCTCATTTGAACACAATGTAGGTACACTGAGATGGGTTTAGGGGTTGTGAAATTTTGCAAACATTTGTGAAGGTTTCTTTTTTTTTTTTAGAGTTCGTTACACTATTTCATTAGGTCTTGTTATTTTAGTGAGATCTGCAAAGGTCTTGTCTTGCAGAACCTACACAGAGGACCTGAGGTCAGTCAGCTGGTCTGACCTCGAGACCAGCAAATTTTTTGAACATTTCTACTCTACTATCTTTTATTTGCACAAAAATGTTATGGTCCAAAGTTTGAATATAATGAGTGCTGTGACATTTTATTCTCATAAATCAAACACTTCACGAGATATATTTTTTGAAAAATGGTCTGTCGACCCACTTTCAGGCCATTTTCTTCACACACTGAATCTGAGGCAATGTTTGAGTTAAAGCTAAAAGCCTGAAATTTTTCACTTGTCTTTCTTATCATCAAAATGAATCCAGATCTATAATTTGAGACAGATACATCATAAATGTCGGATAACCAGAAGCCTGTAAAGTTTAATATTTGTGCATATGCTAATAGAAACATTTACACTGCAAAAGACATTTAGTGACATTTCTGAATCTTGAAAAGTATTGAATATATAAAACTAAAATTTTACAGCAATCATTATATATGTCGAGCAGAAGGCCAGTGTTGATTTGAAATGGCCTGACCCTTGATCTGTCTTGATTGACTCCACTGATCTAAAAGGAAAAGTAAACCTAGCAAGGAACTGTGAAAGACATTTCGTGTTTGTGAACATCAGAACTGGATGGCTTACTGTTTCTCTACATTTTATCTAGAACAGATTTATCTAGATTACATCTGGATCATCTGGCATCTTATTCCAGTGAAAACCTGGACTTAAAATATTTCCATAACATGCTGACGTCATACAGACACAGAATTCTTATCCAAATGCATTCTGAAATGCTAAGTTTTAAATTATATATTACGCATCAGTTTCATAGTAACCTGTAATACTTGAACAAGTTAACCCTTTTCCGTCTAATAATTTTTTCTGTTTAATTATTTTTAATTACTTTCCCCAGATATTTAGAAACTACTTACATCACTTAAGAGCTGCTTCTTTTGTAAATTCCAGTTCAAGACACAATACGCCAAGCGAGTAGTCCATGTGACGATGACTATAAACGACACATTAGTCGCACCTAATGGCAGCCAGCAAATAGAGGAGATGATCCCTGTGCCAGGATCGGTAAATGGAATCAATGCACTCGGGCTGGTGGTGTTCTCCATATGCTTTGGTCTCATCATCGGGAACATGAAAGAACAGGGACAACCACTAAGGGACTTCTTTGACTCCCTCAATGAGGCCATCATGAGGCTGGTTGCCATAATAATGTGGTAAGTACCATGAAGGATGTTTATTGGATGGATGAATGAAATGTTTCGCTTGCAAATTCATAATAGCCATATTTCTTCAGGTATGCCCCCATTGGTATCTTGTTCCTGATTGCTGGTAAGATTGTGGAGATGGATGACATTTCAGCTATGGGTGGCCAGCTGGGAATGTATACAGTGACAGTCATTTGCGGGCTGCTCATCCACGCCATTTTTGTCCTGCCCACTCTCTACTTCGTCATCACCAGGAAGAACCCCTTTGTCTTTATTGGTGGGCTGTTGCAGGCACTCATTACTGCTCTAGGAACGTCGTCCAGGTAAGGTATCCTCCAGAAATACAAAAAAAGTTTAATATGATTCACTTTTGCATTGTTTTAGTGATCTGGATGCAGATTTTATTTTTAACAAGACTGACTAAACATACAAACATGTGTGACACTAATGGCTGTGCTGTTCCCAGATGAGTTGAAAATAAACTGCAATAACTTTATTATCATATCAATCAGCAAAATAAATCGTGTCAGATTAATAATATTAATAATCAGCTATTACACCCCCGTCTCTCTCTCTCTCTCTCTCTCTGTCCTCTTGCAGCTCTGCCACATTGCCTATCACCTTCAAATGCCTGGAGGGAAACAACAAGGTGGACAAACGCGTGACCCGCTTTGTGCTCCCCGTCGGTGCCACCATAAACATGGACGGCACTGCTCTGTATGAAGCCCTGGCAGCTATTTTTATCGCTCAGGTCAATGATTATCAACTTAACTTTGGACAGATTCTCACCATCAGGTATGTGCTGTACACTGCACTCCTATATCAGATTTTAGATCAGATCACATTTATTTAACATTCAATAACTTTCCTATGACCACGATTTCCCTTGGATTTTCTACACATTTATGCATTTCTTTGCCACCAATCAGTTGGAGAGGGATAAATAAGTAGTATTGTAGCCAAGGGAATACATTTAAGTGACCCTCTTCAGTGCTATTACCATAGAATGACTTAATATGGGGACAGAAACTGAATTTCCAGGTAATTCGCTCCATCTGCCTTTATTTGTTTTAGTATCACAGCTACTGCAGCCAGTATTGGAGCAGCTGGAATCCCTCAGGCAGGACTGGTCACCATGGTGATAGTGTTAACATCTGTAGGCCTTCCCACAGATGACATCTCACTGATCATTGCCGTTGATTGGTTCCTGTGAGTATTGGCTTTATATTACTAAAAAAACAAACAAAAAAAACCCATCACATTCTTCTGTGCAGTCAGTAAAAAAAAAAAAAAAGTAGGAGACTAAGCCAGGATTTTTCACAGTTTAGTTGTGAAGTTGCATCACTCACTGTACAAACTGGAAGTAGTCTGGTATGAGGGAGGAACATGGAGGATTTAATTTTGAGAAAATAAAATGTAGTGCTGCTGTGTGGTATGAATTCAATCAACTCTGACCTAGCATTTTTGACCTGTTGTGCCTTGGACTCTTTATTAGAGGATAAGAGGACAGCTTCCAGAGACACACCTTTCAAATTCCATGATCCTTAATCCATCTGGATTTGATTCAATCCACAACTATCTCCAGTGCTAGCCCCTTCTTCCTCCCATCTACTGGCCGTGTACATTCAGTCTGAGGATAGCCTGAAACAATTCTGGAATCGTCCTTACATTTTTCTAATTAAATATATTTTTATGAAGACATGTAGGTGTGCTTTTTATGTTAAGTTTAGTATCTTTTGTCCTGTCTTGCTTTGGTTTGTCCTCTTTTGTTTCATGTCTAACCTCCTGTTGTCACCTGTCTTTCATTAGGGACCGGTTGCGCACTGTCACTAATGTCCTTGGAGACTCCATTGGTGCAGGCATAGTGGAACATCTGTCTCGCCATGAGTTGCAGAACATGGACCCCGAGGTGGGCAACTCAGTGGTGGAGGAGGCAGAGAAGCAGCCATACCAGCTCATCAACCAGGAGAATGAGTACGAAAATGATCACCCTGTCAGCAACGAGACCAAGATGTAAGGCCAGGGTTAAATTTGCTGCACTGCTTTGAACCACCTTTTCAACTCTCAAAGTCCTTTTGACTTCTGAAGTTTTCATCTGATGAGATCATATGATTAAAGTGATTTACAGCTAGAATCTATTTCAACCAAGTGAGTTTCACTAATGTGTGAGGCTTCCCTCACATCCCGCACACTTGAAGTGATTATTAGCTTTGTGCTATTCCTAACAGTACTTTATGTAATGCCAGAGGGTGGCAGCTGTTTACTATTAAGAATGAAAACAGAGCCCAGTGGTCCATGGCGTGCATGTTATCCAACTTCTCCCAGAACTGTGATGACTAACCTTACCCACTAGAGGCCAGTATTGCTGTATCGGCAAAGCAGCCCCATACTTGCGCACATTGTCTGGCTTTAATTTTTAATTTTTTTTTTCATTAGTTATGTTTATGAGAAATGTTGTTAAGTGGTAGTAAAAATCTATCTGGAGACTTCGTGCACATGGGCTAAATGGCCAACATTGTTCAGTCTCTTTGGAGGAAAAAGGGCTATTACAACTTCTGTACAGTCATTTGTGGCTTTATTTTTTTATGATCATTGTACAGATATCAGCTGAATGAATGATATAATTTACAAAAAGTCATTTATCCCTCAACTATCCAAAGCAGTATGTGCTGTCAGGCAAACAAAGCTCTCTCTCTCTCTCTCTCGCTCACTCTTTCTCTCTATAACTATCTCCTCAAACCAATCGCTATGATTATAAATAGTGACATACCAAAACTACTCCTGTTTTTTCTCTTGAGATCTGCTTAGCTGCAGATTCGAACTTTAAATCAGTAGATTTTTTTTAACCCAAAAATGAGTCTGTAATCCAAATTTCTCTATGGCTTAACAGCAACCAACAAAACACGGTGCTGTTTCAATATGAAGACGGTAGTAATGTGGTGACTGTAAGTTGGTGGCTTCAGACTGAAAGATTATTGCCTGGAAAAAAGTTAAATGATAGGTTGGATGCCAAATTTTCATATTTTGCTAGAATACATTATGGTGGATTTTTCTGAATTCAGTTTGCTGTAGAAAATACAATTTTATGTGTATTGCTCTTTGATTTAGATAGAGATCTAACAGATTTTACATCAGTCTTTTAGTTTAACATTTAGCTTTACATTTGAACTAATTCAATATAAAAGACATAAACAATGCATACCAAGCAGTTTCTTTGTATAGAAGATCCATCTGAATATAATGTAATTGTATAGGGAAATGTAGATAAATGTGTATATTAATTATAGATTAAAATGGTAAAAGATTACTTCAGGATTGTAAATGTAAAGACACTCTTACCAAACTAACATTTACTCTAGTTCCTCTTTGCAAATGTAAATGATGCCTGATTAAAGGACCAAATGTTTTTTCTTTACACACTTGAGGAAAATGAATAGATCATTTGTTTACAGTTGCTGGTGTCTCTCTTGATATGATTTTCTCAATAATTCACAGGTACACACACAGACACACACGAACAGGACATAATTATAGCTGTAGTTTTATTTTGCATGATTTTTTGTTTGTTTTGTTTTTTTGAATAAAAAATAAAATCATTGGTTATGTGTTTATTGTTTTATGATGATCATCAGAAATTTGAAATAATCAGTAAATTCTTGGCTAAGGCTTTGGAAAACACATATAAATTGAATAAATCTTTGAAATCCACTTTTGTGGTTGTGAACATACTGTCAGGAACGTCTTGAGTATTCATTCAGAGTTATATGCGAAAGAAAGCAGTCCTTGATTCAACTCCTTATACATTAGGACATGAATTTAAAAAAAAACATGTAATCCTTAGCAGGTCTTAAAATGAGGGAAATAAAACCTCAGATGAATTATTAAACATGACATATCAGATGGTGTCATTATTTATTTAATAAAAACATTTAGTCAAAAGGCTGAAATGGAGTGTAAAAAATAAACCCTCTCAGGAATTATGAGGGTAAGTAGCAGCAAGGAGCTGCTAATCAAGTGAACTTGAATAAGCGGTCATCAGCAAGTGTGAGGACCCTTATAACAGCAGGTTTTGGCAGTTTGCTGGTCCTGGAGCATTGAGGTGTGTGTTAACACAGTGCCCAAGAAAAAAGACATCAACAATGATCTTAGAGTAGAAAGTGCCCATCACTGTAGGAAGAGTTTTGAGGCCATTTCCCCCAAAAAAGTCCATTATTCTACAATAAGAAAGATTATTTACAAGTGAAAAACAAGACAGTTGCAGATGTTCACAAGAGTGGACGTCCCACCAAATTCACCCCAAGATCAGACTGTACAGTGCTCAGAGAAACTGCAAAAAACCAAAAAACAACAACAACAACAAAGCTACATTTCAGACTCCACAGGTCTCAGTTAGCATGTTCAAGTTCATGACAGCACATTTTGAAATAGATTGAACAAGTATGACTCATTTGGTAGATTTGACAGGAGAAAGCCTCTTCTCTCTAAAAAGAAAGTGGCAGCACAGCTTGGGTAGCATCTGAATAAACCACAAAACTTCTGGAAAAATGTCCTTTGTACAGATAAGATCAAAGTGGAGATGTTTGGCCATAGTACACAGCATTGTGTTTGGAGAAACCCAAACACAGCATATCAGCACAAACAGCTCATACCAACTGTCAAGCATGGTGGTGGAGAGCTGGTTATTTGAGCTTGTTTTGCAGCCACTGGACCTTGGCACCTTACAGTTGTTAAGTGACAGTGAATGCTGTATAGCAAAAGAGTCAATCAAGGTGTTGGCCCAATCAATGTCCAGACATCAGCCCATTTGAAATGCTGCGGAGGGAACTAATGAGAGCTGTGCATAAATATATATTCAATTATCTTGGACAAGATTGTGCTGAGCAGGTTAAACAGATTTTCTGTAAATCAATTAACATGCTTCTCATCCTGATGTACCTCAAAACAGACACACAAACAAAAAAACCCCCACATATATGAACAGGGAAGCAAGGCAAGGCACCTCTTTAAAAAAAATTCCCGCTAAATTTCATGGCCCTTAAAGTAAAATTTGTGTTAATGTTTATGTAGTAACAATCAAATAATATGTTAACACTCTGAAAGAGGTATGCTTCACGAGTAGTTTTAAAAGTTTATATCACTTATTAATCTAGTATTCTGATTCCAGTAGAGTATTCCTGCTTTGATTTTAACACTTTTTAACACAGCCAACTGAAATCATTACAGACAGGTGCACTGTGTATATTTTTAAATACATCTACATAAGCCATGTATGGGGGGGGGTGTTATACTGATATATTTATGGTAATTCAATCGCCTGTTTATTTTCCAAAAAATATATTAATAATTCGTTCATATGGGTGTCTATAGCATATTTACCAAATCCAAAATTTTTAATTGACTGTAAAGTGAACAGGCCACTGGAGAGAAACTTGTCTCGCAGCGCTCCCTAGGGGTAAAAACACGAAATGTCGCATGGCATTTTGTTTGGCGCCGATGGAGGGAGTCACTCCTGAGATCTTTGGTCAGTCAGACGGCAGAACTTCCGGTCGGCATTTTGTTCTACGAGAGGAGAGCCTCTTGATGATCGCAACAATCGTCATATTTCTCCTTTACTGTCGAAATTGGCTGCATTCATTGATTATGTCGGCACAGACCGACTGAAACTCCGAAGAACGAATGTTTCCCCATGATTGTGCGCTGAAATATTCACCCTTGAGTGACGGAAGAAGAACGAATCAGCCCGACCCGGATTATTGTTGATAGCTAGCAGGCTAGCTCATCAGCTAGCTGGCAAGCCAGTAGAGTTCCTTCTGGAGGAGCTGCGAGAGAGAAGAAAGGGGGAGCTAGAGATACGGACACGGACTCAAACCAAGCTAAAACATTCCCCTCCCTTTGAACGCAACATCCGAAGGTAAATATAATCACACATCTTTATTTTTAATCCAACTTTTAAAATTCCGATTATTATCAATAACATTGATAAATGTTCTGCCGTGAGACCACCTACGGCGTCGTTAATCGTTGACCGGGAGGTAACGGAAGCTAGCGAACTAGCCAGCCAGGCTAGCTTAGGTGTGTTTTTGCTGTGCCGAGGCGCACGGCCTCGACTGGATGTCATTTGTCGAGCCCGAGGATTGGGCCGTTGCCACGGAATTAAGAGTCTGTGCTGTTTTCTTTACGTCTATTTACAAATGCGTCGTTTCCCCCCCCCCGAACAAAATGGATATTTGCTAAAAATTCATTAACCCCGAGTAGCGCTTCCTTGTATTATTTGCATTGCCTTCCGTTTATTTGAACGAGCAGCAGTGTTGGGAGCTAACTGACAACACTTACAGCTAGTTAGCATAACTGGCTAGCCATTAAAACACGACTATTGTTGTTAGCGAATGTTGGGCAGCTAGCGTTACTCATCTTAGCTGCTATACTCAGTGGTAACACTAGCTTCACGCTTAGCTTGAACGATCCAAACAGTCAACTTCTTGGCAGTGTAACGGCTGGAGAGGTTTTGTTCGCAAGTAGCGAGCTGCCGCTTGCAGTTAGGCTAAGATAAACATTGAAATTGATGCTAATATTAACTGCACGGGAGCTAACTTTTCAGCTGTTATTATTAATGATGTTTGACATCTTAGGCTGTGTTTTGGGTTATTGGAGCCTTTGGCAGAGCTAGTACTGGTTTTGGTGGCGAACCTGCTGTGAAATATTTTGACTACGGTTCGCGCAGAAACGCACGCTGCTCCTGCTCTTCCTTGCTTTACTGTTTGAGTTAGGTATGCATGTTGTCAGATATTTTTCCCCTTGACTAGAGCCAGTACAGTTTCGTTGGCTTTCTAGAATTAGCCAGTGTGCAGAATGTGTACGGTGGCTGCTGGCTTCTGGAGGATGCAGCCCCCGCTACTACCGCCACCATCACAGTGCATCTGTTCCTTTGTGCTGCCTCCTGCCTGTCAGTCTCACAGCTGTCAGCCAAGCCCCTGCATGCATAGGGAAACCACACTACCACTGAGCATGCTAAAGTTGCCGCGTGCTAATGCAATGTTTACAGTATCCGTCTGTCGGTGCCCTGCAACAGTTTTGCCGCGCACGATAAGTTTTGCCTATTAGGGATCGCATGCTTTCAGTTCATGTTGCGTTGCAGTATGTTGTTTACATATTTGCATGGCTTTAGTGATGTGCAGAAGTTGGTCAGAACTTGTTGCTTTCTCTTAGAAGTAAGTGCCGCACGCTTTTCATTCAATTTTACGGATAATGTAGTATTAACAACATGTTCATAGCAAAATAATAATGCAGGCACTGGTATTATTTTACTGTTTTGGTTTAGCTCCATTGGCTGGCTGTAAGCAGAACATCTTTTGAAGTCATCACAACTAAGAGTAAAATGCAGTTTTATGTCACAGAGTCTGATGCAGAGCTGTTTTCTCTTTCAGCAGATTGAAGGACTTTTTATCTGAAATGTCAGTGAGTCCACAGGAGACTGCTCAGAGTTCGTCAAAAAGGTATCATTAATTTATATTTGCAAAAGTTTATGCTAATTACCTTTTTTTATTGACATCGTTATTATTTCCTGTCTTGATTTTAAAAATAGTGCAAGTAATCATGTCAAGAGCCCATAAGCCATGGGTTGTGATTAGATGTGCTAAAAACATAACAGCTGCCTTTTTTTCTTTGCTTGTGTGCCCCCCACACACATTTGTCAGAGATTATGGATCTCTAACAAGCAAAGGGCCAAAAATCCAAAAAAGGGCCACAGGTTTTCAAGGTTTCTCATAGTGAGCTGTATGGTTTGAAATGAGTGATGTTTAGGTATCAGGCAATGTAGTTAAATGGTAGTAACACAAGATGAATCCGTATTCAGATTCACAGTGCTTTCTGTATTAGAAATGGTTGTGGCTTATTTACTGAAATGCATTATCTTGAGGCTGTATAATATTTAAAAATGTGTGCTGAGGGGCAGTCGTCCTGTATCAGTCTGTCCTTTTCTTTCATTTAGCTGAGTAAGCAAGCTTTTAAAGCAATATAACTTTGATATTGTGCTATTGTAGTTACACCTCTTACTCAATATTTTCCATGCAGATTGTGTGTGTATATTTTGTATTTCTGCTGGTAGGAGAAATGTGAATAAAGTACAATGTCATATAAATCAGTGGTTCTCAAAGTGGGGTCAGGGACCCATAGCCAAGTACTCTGCCAAATACTTTATACAGAAAATATTGTTCTGTATCTTTAACAAGTATGGATTGCATATTTACAGTTGGGAATCATTTGCATTTTGTTCCCATTACTCCCTCCCTCTTAAGTGTTTTTTTTTTTTTAACACAAGTTACAACTGTTAAGATTTGAAATTACCATTAACCATTATTTACCTGTAATAACAGCCTGAAAAAAGTTAACATAGCAAGAAAAAATCAAAAGAGGACAAAACCTGACAGATGTTAAAACGCAACACCGTTTATGTTCAGGTGCTAATATCTGTTGCAGTTATAGTAGGCTCAGTTATTTTCTGCTCTCTCTCCTTCTCTCTTTCACCTTGCACCGACAGCAGTGTGTGTAAAGTCTGAAGCAGTGAGAGCTATACCCAGGCCTTTGTCACACAGCTGTTTGACACACACACACACACAGAGTATGTGGTGGTGCAGGTGGATAATGCCCTAGTAACCAGCAGCAGTTCTGGGTTTAACAACATTTCTGGTGGAAATCCAGCTTCACTTTCTGTGACACTTGGGAGATGGGAGCTGCTGGTAGCACCCACAAATGTACAAACAGTTGACTATTGACTAGCACTCAAAAAGCGCTTTTCCCTAACCAGATAACTCAACGGTAGTATTATGTGGGGATTCAAGGAAAATTTCTCCATGTTGTATATTTTTAGTATGGCATGTATGTCATGTAACAATAACTTGTGTTGATCTGTAACTTTGCGACCTAAGGGGTATACGACAAAGCAAGTACACACACAGACACAAAACAAAAATTATGGCTATCCGGATAGTGTCTGGCAACTTTATAAAAATCTTTTGGTAAATCAAGCTTCTTTTTTAAAAAAAAAAAATCTGACTTTGCACGTGTTTTCATGAACAGAATATATTGATACGCATTATGAAGAATAATCACAAATTGCAAACAAACTGCAGTGTGTCTGCAATTGAGACGAGAAGAATATCCAGCTGTATGTGCTTATTTTACCACTCAATGCACACTCGAAGCTTGTGGGGTTTTTTGGGTTTTTTTTTTCTGAAGTGACACCTTTACATTAGAGCTCTTAAACTTAAAAAAAAGTGATTTATTTAACATGATTCCCAGGGAGTGCATTTAGGTCCAACACTGTCTTACATCAAAGTATAGGGCAGTGTGGAAAGCGCTTTAGTTAATTAATTTAGTAATCAAGTTTTTGGTTTGAATCATCTGTGTAATAAATACTAGTGGAGTGAAATTAAGTACTAAAAAATGTTTTTGCATCACAAACTGAATGCTTGTCGGTTTGTGATGCATACAGTTTGTGCTGCTGTACCTGCTTGGCTTTGTACGATGGAATTACCAATGAGCGGCTCATTGGTTTTGCATATATAATGTGCCGTCTTCCCTCAGTTTAGAATATCTGTCAGTGAAAGGGTTGCACCTGTTGCAACCAATTTTAATCAGAAACTTTGAATATAAAAATGAGAGATTATGGGGCCAGATTTAAAGAAAGCCACCTCTGTGACACTGAAAACTGGCTACACACACAACATGCCCTAGTAACCATTAATCATGCCTTGTGGTACATTCCTCAGGATTCAGTTCTCTGTGCTTTTGTATCTGTGGGACATTTTTTCAGTGACACATCTAACCTGCACTTGTACTAGCTGCATGGCATTACTAAATGCTGTGAAAAGCGGAAGATTGTAGTTGAAAAACTAGTGAAGAACGCAGCATTTTATTTTGATTGACAAGCTCTAGTAGGACATTTATTACAGTGCATACCATTGCCACATGAAACGCAACAGCAGCATAAAGGCAGACAGAGAAAATACAACAAATATTTATTTGAGTCTATTTTTATATTTAAATAATATGAATAATTATAGCATTTTTTTGTTTTTAATCATTTTTTATTTTTGTATTTCTCATTTTGTAATTCTGTACTGCAGCAGTTTTTTCTTTCTTTTCTTGTCCATCAGTGAAGCTGCTTTTGTCTTTCTCTTACTGACCTCCCTGTCTCTGCTAGGTGCCAGGAGATGTGAGGACGGGTGTCGTCCATCGACCCCCTGATCTACCTGTGTATCAACACACTCCCCCACCCTCACCTTCAGCATGAATGGGGATATGCCTCATGTTCCCATCACCACTCTTGCTGGGATCGCTAGCCTCACAGACTGTGAGTGTCACATAGTTATGTTACAAACACAAGTTTTCACAGTTCTGTTATGTCTTCTCTCCCTCCCAGTGTTAAATCCTAAACTGCAACATTCGGTCTGAACAGATGTAAATATACAATTGTGATTACATGCGCAGTTTTTGTTGTTGTTGTTGGGTTTTTTGTTTTTTGTTTCCCCCATTCACATCTGCTTCTCTAAACTTTTCTGAGACCTTATGTCCTGTATTGCTCACATTTTAACTCCTAAAATGTATATTTGCTGAAAACTCTCTCTTCTTGTATCAGTGTTGAACCAGCTGCCCCTCCCTTCTCCTTTACCTGCCACCACCACTAAAAGCCTCCTATACAATGGGAGGATTGCGGAGGAAGTTGCATGCCTACTGGGCTGCCGGGATGAGAATCTGGCCTCCCAGCTAGCCCATGGTCTGAACCAGGTCTCCACAGAGCACATGTGAGTATATACGTGTCTGTAAGACAATATGCTGTCTGGATGAACAAATATACAAGGCCAACTTTAAAAAAAACAAACAAACAAAAACATGTTTGCATGGAACTAGTTTGGCTGTTAAAGTTCAGATGTCAGGATAACTTGGCTTTAAAGCTGATTTAAAGCAGAAGAGGTGGAGCGGCATTGCTTAATTCTTTAACTGATTAAAACACAAAAGATGAATTTTTAATGAACTGGAGAGATGAAAGACTACCATGAATGTTAATGCTTCCACTGCAGGAAACGTTTCTACGTTCAAATACTATATATAAAAAGCCAAAAACCGTGTACTGGAGAGAAAACTATTTGTGTTCTCTCCAGGTGCTCCAGTTTCCAGTCCAGTTCAAAGATGTTCATGTTAGGTTATTTGCTGATTCTGAACTGGCCATATATTCAACTTTTTGTTTTACTGCTTAAAATGTATTTAGCATTTTCTTTCTACTTTTGATATTAAATTTGACACCTTCCTAATCTGCCTCATTGTTTTTTGATGTGAACTATATTTGTGTGTTTTCAGAGAGCTGAAGGACAACCTGGGTAGCGATGAGCCAGAGGGAGATGCACCACTGTTGCTGCAGACCATGCTGGCCAGGAACCCTGGCATCTTCAGGGAGAAAAGTATGGGCACAATTACCTGTTGCACATTAAGTTGTTATGTTACTAATATAAAAACAGTAAAATCAAGCTTTGCATGTGTTTTTATGAAGGTTATTCATTTCAATTCTCAATTTTGTTTCTAAACAGATGCCATGCAGCAGGCAATGGTACAACCTTTTAAGATCACCCAAAATTCCATGCATAGCCCTGCCCAGCCTGCAAACTTCCAGCCAGCTGCGATTTCTCCCAATCCACCAAGGCAAGATTAAAAAGAATCTAGTTTATTCCAACTTTAAAATTTAAGTGTTAATTAAAGCACAATACAAATACATTGTTTCAATTTAAATAAATGTTTGGGGGGGGGGGGTTGTTTATGCAATGCTCGTCTTATTTGCTGTTCTTACCATTTCTCTATTCTAGCCGATTTGTGACACCTCAGACAGGTTCCAGTAGCCGGTACATCGGCCAACAGAACAGTCCAGTACCCAGCCCATACACTCCACAGAGCCCTGCCACAGGTTACATACAGCAGTATCCCCACCAACAACCACCCAGCTATAACCAACACCAACAGATTCAACAGGGTGAGAATCTGTGTTTAATGTTAATGTGTATGCATGGAGAGGCAGAGCTCATCATTTATTTTTTCTAATATTAAACTTGCAACTAACTCTGATGGCATCTTTGTTTGATTTTTCAGCCATATCCTTAGCTTTGTCTTCTGGAAACTCTGTTCCCTTTGGTTTGAATAATAAGCAGGGCTTTGACTGAATTCATATTCTTCATACATAAATCGAATGTACAATTAAGTTCTCACGTCAGATAATTATGGCTCCTATAATTAAATATAATTTGTTGAAATATTTATGTTTTGTATTTACAAGGTCATTGCTGGTGTACACAAATGTTACTTTTTTTCCTGTTAATTCTGCACAGGTGTGTTAACGGTGTAGTTTGTTTCTAAAATATTATTGGCTAAGCGCCAACAAAAGTTTGGTGGTAATGCACAAACAGGTTGAGTATACACTGATTAGGCACACATTTTAAACTGTGTGCATGATTTTGTGTTGGTCTCTCTTGTTCTGAAATAGCTCTGACACATCTGGGCATGAACGCTGGACCTCTGGGTGTCCTAGTGTTTGACACATTTGGTGGGGTGGAGACTCTGGATCAGCTGTTTTTTGGTGCATCGAGATTAGATTCTTGGTTTATGCCCTGGAGAGTTATTATAGTTTTGTATTTTCTAATTAGTTTTTATTTTTATTTCATCTGGTCTTTTTTTTTTCTTTCTTTTTTTTTAAATTTACTTTAGCTTCAGTTGGTTTCCAGATATTTTCTTGTATCAGTTTAGTTTTTATTGTTTACAAATGTTTAGTTTTAGTTTATTGGGTTTCAGTACTAGTTGTAGTTGTTTTGATTATCATTTTATGGATGGCATATGTCAGAAAAAACTTATTGAAAGCAATTGACTAGCAGTCTTGTACACATCCAGACTTTCAACAAACACATAGAGCACAGCCTCATCAGGCAAGTTGTAATGCATTTTTTAAATACATTGTATTCCAACTAAGGCTATTTTCTTTGTATTTTTATTTTATTTTAGTTAGTTTTCCAAGTTTTACAAAATTATTTCATTTAGGTTTTTTCCCAGTATCTGTTTTTTATTTTTAGTTAACTCAAATCTTTTTTCACATCTATTTTTAGATTTTAGATTAGTTTTAGTCAGGTATAATAACCTTGATGCCTTGGGCTTTTATTCACCTACTTGCTCCATACTTGAACAGTATTTATGGTGTGGTGGGATACATTGTCTTCCCTGGGGAGGAAGTTGTTGGGGAGTGCTATTACAAAAGGGGGCACTCAAAGTCAGAACTCGAGGTTCTCCATTCCATTGTAATAAAATCATGAGTTTTTTATATGTCAGCCGGTTTAATCTTTTAGCTGATGAGTATTTGTATGTGAAACCTAACTTCTGATTGCATTTTTATATGGTCCTGATAGTTGAAATTATTGATTCACTTATTAGTTTGCCTCATGAAATCTCTTTGAGGAACTTTTAAACATTTAAAAAAAGAAATTCACTGGTCATATGCATGTATACTTATTTTATCAGCAATTTTTGGGTACACCTCCAATTCAAAAGAATTCATTGTATTTATTTATTTATTTTTGATCAGCAATGTTTGTATTTCCCTACTAGTGAATAATTTCAAATATTAAAATAATGCCTTTTTTCTGCTAGTGTCTGTGGCCAGTCCTATGGTTCCAGGTGGGATAAGAAACATCCATGAGAGCAAAGTAACAGGGCAGATGGCTAATGCTGCCAACCATCATTCAGACAGACATGGTACTGAAGACTACCTGAACATTGTACATCGACTGGGAAATGAGGTACGACTGATGCTGTTTTTAAATAGACAAATGTGTGTTTACCACAATAAACCTTGAATACATTTATCTGGTACTATTTATTTATTCTTAACAGTAGCTGTGTTAATATAATTGAGAGCTGTGTTGAAAGTTGAGTGTAAAGCTGTTACATGCTAACTTACATTTGTATCGTCTCTTGTTTTGCAGGAGAGTGATTCTGCCATGAGGAATCCTTCTTTTCCTCTGAGGTCTCCACAGTCAGGGTGCTCCCCAGCTAGCAGTGAAGGAACGCCCAAACGTAAGGACACTAGAAGTGGAAAGGAGGCCCTACAGTGCATACACTTTGCCTACCTTTTCTTCATTGTGGGAGAAGCTGCTACATACTCTGAAATACTCCTTTGAGGCTATAATCCCTCATTGGTGTTGTTAGTAGTAATCAGAGTGATGTTTGGATTTGTGTAGTTTCATGTTTTCTGAAAAATGTCACTTTTTTCACTACTTTTATCTCCTCTGCCTGGTGTTGCTTCTTCACAGCGGGTTCTCGTCCCCTGCTGATTCTCCAGTCACCACCTCCGTATGCACCCTCACCAAGGGAAGGAATACCTGACCAGAAACAGCAGCTCCAGCAAAGAAAGAAAGTCCCACCAGTAAAAGAGGAAAAAGATATGTACGACATTGTTAGCTCTCCAAACAAGGACTCAACAAAACTCACCCTCAAGCTGTCCAGGGTCAAGTCAAATGAGTCGGATCCCCCAGGTGAGATGTTGTTTTTCTCCATCGGTTTCATAGCTATTTGATCTACTAGAAATGCTGATGAGGTACATTGTGATGCATCATTTTAGATCAACAGGAAAACCACCACTCCTTTCAAATCCACCCATTTAAAGTGTTTCTGTTAATATCTCAGGTGATGTTATGCCGGGAATGGATCAGAACTCAGACAATATGGAGGCGGAATTGGGCTTTCAGCAGGTTCCTGTTCTACAGCAAAATCTGGGAGTCCGGCTGCAACAGCAGCAGGTATCCCAGCAAGTAGGTGGTGCCAGTGGACTTCAGCCTCCCAGTTCCCCTTATGATGAGGCAGAGTTGGATGCGCTTGCTGAAATTGAAAGGATAGAACGAGAGGCTGCTAGTGAGAAGTGCTCCAAGGAGGTGCAAGATAAAGGTGTGTAGGAGAAATCCATATCGAATTAACATTTATATATAACTCTTCAGCAAAAAACATTTTTGCTTTTAATTATAACATCTTGTCATGGTATTTAATTTTAATTACTTGTCTCTCTCTTTCCAGACAAGCCACTGAAGAAGAGAAAGCAGGACTCCTTCCCCCAGGAACCGGGTGCAGGGGGACCAGGTGGGCCCACAGGTGCCCCAGGCAGTGGATCAACAGGAGGGGGCAATGCTGGCAAACTGACGCCACAAGAGGCCACTGCAGCTGGGAATGGTGCCAGCCGCCCTCCCCTCATGGTGAGCATCGACCTCCAGCAGGCAGGCCGAGCTGATGGTCAGCTCGACCCCTGCCTGGCTGCCCCTGTCCCTGCCCTTGAGGCCCAACGCTGGCCTGAAGAACCAGCTAGTGGGCCAGCTGCTGTGGAGGGTTCTGACACAGTTTTGCGATTGAAACCAGATGGACGACCGGAAGTCATCAAGAACAGGGTCGATAAGCATGACAGCAGGAGAGAAGGTCGGGAATCCTCAAAGCACAGACATGATGAGAAGTCCTCAGACAGACGTGGAGAAATGCCCAAGTCGTCAAACAGGGACCGCGAGTCTGACAGGGATAGGAGGCATCGGAGTGAGACTGGCCGAGACAGGCGGTCCCCTGATTCTCGCTCCCGAAGCGATCGAGATAGGTCTGGCTTCAGGGCTTCCTCCACTGGAGAGCCTGGTCGGAGCAGCAGTAGACAAGATGGTTCCAAACTCCCCTCGTCAGCTTCTGGTGCTAAACTTCCAGATTCTTTCCCTGCTCAGCTTCTGGGAGGGCATAGTGGCGCACTGAAGAACTTCCAGATCCCGAAGGTGATCTGGGCTGACCCAAAACAGATATCTACCCACCTACCAATCATTCAGCTGTCACTGCCTGCAATCTCACAAAACCAAATCATACCATTATACACTCTTTTGGTTTTAGTTTCCCATTTGTAAACCTCTTATTTTTATTTTTTTTTAATTCCTGGTGTTGGTCTTTAATTTCCTTTAACACATTAATGTACACTATCTTTTAGAGTAGAAGAAATTATTTTGTTTTTATCTTGTATAAATGAAAGCAAGCACGTTTAAAGAAATCTTCCACTGCTGTTTTTTATTGGGGGGGGGGTTGCATGCAAGTAAATAATTTCTGTAAGCACTTCACTTAGTTGAGTGTGACCCCTCTGCCAAAGATTTAGTCCTTCCTGGCTAGTCCTCTGTTTGGTTATGTACTAGGCATGACTTTCCTGTCCATCTTGACTGGCAGTGTCAAAGAAAAAATGCACACAATGCTTTAATTTCTTAAATTATCCAGACAAAATTAGACTATATATGCACTCTCTTGAGATTAGAAGTTCAAGTGGTTCAAGTTCAAGAGCTCTCTGTGGTTAGGCCAGAGGCGAGGCTAGACTTAGAGGTGGGGCTGGACAACACCAGTGGTTCTGTAGTGAACAGACATCTGGAAGTTCTTAGTAGTACTTAGCAATGATTTAGCTGGTAATTGACAAAGCATGTCTGTCTATGGTTGTGTAGAAAATGCTGCCAGTGCAGTGTTCACTAAGAAGTTATGACTGTCCTCATAAGGGGTTGACTATGAGGACAGTCATGGGAAAAATCATGTTGTAAGAAATGTTATGCCCAGGTTCTCGACATGACGTTGAAGATCAAGAGTGGTACTATAACTGAAATGATGTTAAAAATAGCTGGTTAGGTATTTAAATTTTACTCAGCCACTAAGGATTTGTGGACTTGACAAAACTTCTTAAATATATTCTTAATGTGAATCCATCAGCTGCTGCTCACTCCTACTTTTCATTTAGCACAAATTACCTGTTGCACTGCAAGCGCAATACAAGTGGGAACATCCAAAATTGCATCCTAAGTTTTGGCTAGTTACTCCCAAGTAGCAGCGGGTATTTGCTGTCTGCACTGCAGTGTCAACAACATGATGTGCTCACTGCTTGTTCTGCAAATTAAGACCTGGATATTTTTGGAAAAACAGTGGAATATATCTTTGTGCTTTGCTATCAGGACACTGGAAACTAACATCAAAATCACTAATTTCATTTCAGTTTCAGTCATTATTCACACCTTATTTTCTGTTCTGTAGATGAAGCCCATGTTTTCTGTCTAATTGTGTGAAGTGTGGAATATATTGATGTTTGAACTTGACTATACTGGATGTTTTTTCTCACTCCTATCTTATTTTTCCCTCCCAGATCAATCGTGGCAAGGAAGGCAGCGGGTCAACTGAAAGTCAAATGTGGGGCCAGCCAGAGGTTAAACTGAAGAGGCTTGGATTGGTGCAGGACTTGGAGAAGCGTCCCAAGCCTGTAGTGGTTCTAAAAAAGCTATCAGTTGACCAGATCCAGAGGATCATTCGGCACAGCAAGTCTGGAAAGAACCGGCTCTCCTCAGGAAAGCCTGGCAAAAGTAAGAAGCTGTTTTTCTCAGTTCATTAAATTTTATTTGCAATGTGTTTTTTCACGCTATACAATGAAATTATTTTGCTAATAATTGTAAAATATTATTGTCAAATTTTCAGGTTGTATGGACCCAGCAGTTTTGAAGGAGCTGCCCCCAGAGCTGCTGGCAGAGATCGAGTCAACTATGCCCTTATGCGAAAGGGTAAAGATGAACAAGAGGAAACGAAGCACAGTAAATGAGAGGCCCAAATATGCCGAGGTCAGCTCTGATGAAGACTATGACGCAACTGGAGAGTGTGAGTCAATTCATTCAATTCTAACTTATTCCAAACTGTTTTTTGCAGGTTCTTTTATTTGATTTGAGATTTTTTTTTTTTTTAATTCAGTTTCTTTTTTTTAGAGTTTAGACCTTATTATTTTATGCTAAATCTCTACAGCTGCAAGGAAGCGGCAGCGCAGAGAGAAGGACAGAGCTTGGGAGTTTGAAGAGAGGGAGCGCAGAGGGTCAGGGGAACACCGGAAAAGTGGGCACCGAGACAGCCGGCGAGGGTCCGGGAGCCGCTACCGAGACTCGTCTGAGGAAGATTCACCGCCTCCAAGCATGAGTGAAGGTCTGTATTTAGTATTAATCTTTGTTTCCCTTTCGAAATGTGTGTAATAGAAGAGATTATTGTGCATTTGTTAGTTGTTCAGAGTTAAATCTAACTGCCATTGTTGATTGGGGAGTTGGGTGTTTGCATGTTTAAATGCATTAAAATAAAATGATTTTTACAGTGGACTTTATTCTGGCACACCCAAAAAAAATCAAACTATTTTTTTCTTACACTTAGTTGCCAGAAAAATGAAGATGAAGGAGAAGCAGAAGAAACGGAAAGCTTATGAACCCAAGCTGACCCAAGAAGAACTGATGGACTCTTCTACATTCAAGAGATTCTTGGCAAGCATTGACAACATACTGGAAAATCTGGAGGATGTGGATTTCACTACTATGGGTAAGTATCAATACTGACTGTCAATGTGGATATGTTGGTTTTCTTATATTTTATTAGAGTTTAGTCCTAATTTATTGGTTTGTGTTGGTTTGTAGCAGGAGACGATGATGAGATACCTCAGGAATTGCTGCTTGGTAAACACCAGCTGAATGAGCTGGGTAGCGAATCTGCTAAAATTAAGGCCATGGGCATCTCCAGCAGGGTACTATATACTATTTATTCGTAAACAAAAAAACAACATTTCGGCTGTTGTGGATTTGTAATGGTTCTTCTGATGTAGATCTAAATACCAGTGTCTGTTCTCACAGATCCCATCAGACAAGTTGGTGAAGCTTCTGAATATCCTTGAAAAGAATATCCAGGATGGGTCCAAGCTCTCCACCATGATGAACCATGTGAGCGCCCTTCCTCCCTTTTCCTATTTTTCTTATTCTGTCAGCCTTACCTAATATCTGGAGTATTTTTCTCCCTGCAGTGATGCACTGCGGAAATCTATACAGAGACCACGAACAAAACATAATAATGCTGAAAAAGCTGACAATCATAAAAAATACAACAGATTTCTTCCTGAAATACATAATGGCTTTCCTCATTCTGACACCGGTTTATTGATGTAGAAAGTGTTCACATTCTTTACTTTCTAACCACAGGACCATGATGCTGAAGACGAGGAAAGACTGTGGAGAGATTTGATAATGGAGAGAGTCACAAAGTCTGCAGATGCCTGTCTGACAGCTCTGAACATTATGACCTCAGCACACATGCCGAAGGCTGTCTACATAGAAGATGTCATAGAGCGGGTACTGCAGTACACCAAGTTTCATCTTCAGAACACACTGTATCCACAGTATGATCCAGTCTACAGGGTGGACCCGCATGGAGGTACAGGAAGAATTATGCATTAATTTCTCTTTATTAACTTTGGAAACTCTTCATGAACTTAACATTAGTAGTAGACCAAATAATAAATAAGCCAATGCCAGTTTGGTAAACTGAAATAGACGATTGCTTTACGGAATCAGGAAGAATTTTTTTTCCCAGCTTGCAAAATTATACTATTTCTTAAATTAAGATTCTTAATTTAAGATTTTTAATTTTCTTATTATGTTCATTATTTAAAAAAAATTAACAGACTTCTGTTGTTTGTCTAGGTGGCATGTTGAGCTCCAAGGCAAAGCGTGCAAAGTGCTCCACACACAAGCAGCGTGTCATAGTCATGTTATACAACAAAGTGTGTGACATTGTCAGCAACATCTCTGAGCTCCTAGAGATACAGTTGCTTACAGACACCACCATCCTCCAGGTAAAAGCTAAGAGTGTTGCACTTAAGTCATTAGTTTAAGTCAGACATGCAGACATGCATTGCAATTTTGATGATTTCTCATATTGTGCATGTCCCTTTCTTCCAGGTTTCTTCTATGGGAATCACTCCATTCTTTGTAGAGAATGTCAGTGAGCTGCAGCTGTGTGCCATTAAATTAGTTACAGCGGTACGTCTGCACAAAAATTCAATGTTTATCTAAAGGCAACCCTAGCATCCTTTTAGGGCATTTGGTCCAGAATGCTATCTTGCAAATTTTATCTTTATACATTTTTTTTTTTCATACTCTGCTGTATACTTGTTCATTCTAACCAAATCCTGTCTTCAGGTGTTCTCACGTTATGAGAAGCATCGGCAGCTGATCCTTGAGGAGATCTTCACCTCTTTGGCCCGACTGCCCACCAGCAAACGCTCCCTCAGGAATTTCAGGTAACCCATTTTCACATTAATTTACATGAAATTAAGGCTATTCAGAGTTGCCAGGTTAATACATCAATTGAGAGCTTTGAGTATTGTCTGACCATCAATGTAGGAAAAAAAAAATTGTGCAGGCGTGTTGATGGTTTTTTCTTTTTACTAGATCTTGCGAATATTTGTAACTTATCACTTATCCTGACCTTCTGTGTCTTAGGCTGAACAGCTCAGACCAGGATGGAGAACCGATGTACATCCAAATGGTAACAGCGCTGGTGCTGCAGCTGATCCAGTGTGTGGTCCACCTCCCCAGTGACAAAGATGTTTTTGAAGAGTATGACACCAAGGTAGATGCACAAGCTGACATGCAAACCCATAAAAAAACATCAGCAAAGATAGTTTTATTCAATACAACACACAGTCAGACACAAAATTTGCTCAAGAGCTCTTTTTTTGTTTTCAGGTGGATCAGGACGTGTTGATAACAAACTCTTATGAGACAGCAATGAGAACTGCGCAAAACTTCCTCTCAGTCTTCCTTAAAAAGTAATTTGAGATTCTTTTCTTCCATTTTATACTTTTTGATGACACTGTTGCATGTTGCTAAGGTGCATTTTGTCATCAGTCAACATTAAGACAAACTAGGACCGTTTTGAAGTAGCTGCCACTCTTTAGGATTTTCCAGATGTATTCTGCCAGCTTGTTCAGCCATATTAAAATTTCTGTCTTAATTCTGGTCGTTGGTTGTCTGACCCTGATTATAATTGTTACCATTAATCCTTTCTCATTATGCTTTCACATTGGTCCAGTTATTTCCCTGTTATTTATCCCCTTTCTGCCTTTCTTTGCCTCCTGCAGGTGTGGCAGCAAGCAGGGAGAAGAAGATTACCGGCCATTATTTGAGAACTTTGTCCAGGACCTACTTTCAACAGTGAACAAACCAGAATGGCCTGCTGCAGAGCTGCTGCTCAGTTTGCTTGGGAGACTGCTGGTTAGAATGACTAAGATTTTTCTTTAAACTGGAAATGCAAGCATTTTTTCAGTGTTTCCAAGAACGGATGATCCAGATTAACAGCAAGAGATGACTTTGCCATTTGTTAAAAGTCATGGAGGCTCCAGGAAAGCAAACACTCCTGTTTTATACTGTATGACACAAAACATTTTCAAAACATTTGTGTCACAGTTGTTCAGATATGACCTCTGTGGTTTATGAAAATCAACTTTATGACAGCGGTTTTTTTTTTTTTTTTTTTGTTTTTTTTTTTTAAATGGGGGTTTTTTTTTTTTTTT
>VVHJ01007180.1:45591-56106 GCA_015107715.1 Tylochromis polylepis
TGCAATGGGAACAGACCCAGAGCCCAGCATGAGGAACAAAGCAGACCAGCAGCTGGTGGAGATTGACAAGAAGTACACAGGATTCATCCATGTGAGTCGGTGTTTTCATTTTTCACATTTCAGACTTAGGTCTCTGTTTTTTTTTGTTTTTTTGTTTTTTAAACCCTCTTTACCTTTAGCACAAAGAGCTGCAAACAACCAACCAGAATAACAGTAAAACAGTGTGGACAAGATGAGCCTTAGATTTATGTGATTGAAAAATCACTTAAATCTAAATCTTCTTAACTGCGTGTCCAATTCAGGGTTTCGGGGCACTAGAGCCTATCCAGGTGTGACAGGGCGAAAGGCAGGGTACACCCTGTACAGATCGCCAGTCCACCACAGTACTAATACAGACATTCAATCACCAGTCAACTTAACATTTATTCTACCCACTGCACCATTTAATGCCAGAACAGTTTCCAGTCTCTTGAGAGATCATGTTCTGGATCTTCTTTACAGCAACAATTTTTGGTAGAACATAACATTCATTATTTTGGTCTAATCATGATAAATGTGCCACAGCCATTCATTTATTCAGGTTTCCTCCTTCTTCTTCTTTTTTTTAAAAATAATGTAAATGTATATAATACTTTAAAGGAACTTTGTCAGGACAATAATGGTCCCAGTAGTTATAGGAAATGCTGTGTTTCTAACACTCACCACCGAATGTATTTTATGACAGATGAAGGCAGTTGCTGGGATGAAGATGTCATACAGTTTGCAGCAGGCCATTAATTCATCTCGTAAATCCATCATAAGAGGATTCAGACAGGACGAGACCCACTCGGCACTCTGCTCCCACCTCTTCACTATGATCCGGGGGAACCGACAGCACCGGAGGGCTTTTCTTATCTCGCTGCTGAACCTCTTTGATGACAGTGCTGTGAGTTAACCAGCATTCATGTTAGCACATATTATCACTCCTTAGTGCCGAATGGTGTTTCCTAATTAACCGCAGGCAATGTAAAAGTATACTTTGCATTTACAACAAAGCAAAGAACACAATGACAACTCTTAAGGTTAGAACTAGCCTGACATCATTATGCAAATGTAAATTAGTCTAGAAATGCCGCTGGGTTACAACTGTATAGAATTACAACAAATCAGAGCAACACAATGTGTACGATAGTACACATATTAGGCCACATGTAAAGAGAGAAAAGGGCATCCAGACAAATGAAGACACAGGCTTTCAGATTCCTCTGGTTCCTGATCTTGGATAACACTGATCTTAAAGCAAAACCTTTTTATTAAGAGACGAATGCTAAAGTTCAGTCTACAATGTTACATCTTTTCTGACTATGCACAGTTCACGTTTTATGTATGAACATTTGAACTCAAATTGGGTAATACTTCAGTGTTATTTTGTACCAAGTGCTAACTTTTGATCACGCTCTACATTTCTTTTCTTTCTGCAGAAGACGGACGTAAACATGCTCCTGTTTATCGCAGACAACCTTGCTTGTTTTCCGTACCAGAGCCAGGAAGAGCCTCTCTTCATCATGCACCATATAGATATCACCCTGTCCGTCTCTGGCAGCAACTTGTTGCAGACCTTTAAAGAGGTGGGGAAGGCCTGACATTTATTTTTTTATTTTTTTTAATCCAAAGAAGTACACTGCTGGAACAAAAGAAAATATTAATAGTTTTTCCTTTCTGTCCAGCTTCTTTTAAAGGAACCAAGACGTAAGGAGAAAAAGGTCAAGAAAGAGTGGAAGAACATATCAGACGGAGAGGACGATGAGGAAAAGATGAACTGTGATTCTTGGAGGAGTGAAGACGCGGAGAACAGCAATGGTGAAGAAAATGAAGACAATGACGAGGATGTGGTACGACGGCCAAAAAAGACGAAAAAACCTGCTGCAAACTCAGAGAGCTCGGAGTCCGAGTCTGATCTGGAAGATTTGGATGTGGAGGATGTGGAGAAAGTAATGAGGCTCCTCCCAGATAATCCCACAGGTCTCTTGGACTTTGCAAATGCAGTTCAGGGCATTCTGCTTCTGCTGGTGCTCAAACAGCATCTGAAAAACCAATATGGATTCTCTGACAGGTTAGTAACTGTGGATTGAGTTAACAAACTCAGCACGTCTGCAAAAATGTGACCTCGTGACTTCTACAACTGACCAAAAAATGTTTTGTCTTCCAACAGTAAAATCCAGAAGTACTCTCCAACAGAGTCAGCCAAGGTGTACGACAAGGCAGTGAACAGAAAAAGCAACATTCACTTTCACCCACGACAAACCATCGACTTTATCTCCAACAACATGGCTCACGCCACGCTGACAGATGGTGTAAAAAAGCAGATAGTCAGACAGTATCTAGATGTAAGTAACAAAGCTTAATCAGCCTGTTTTGGATTCACTGGTTTGTATTATCATCTGTCCGCAAAGCAGTCACATACACGAGTTTAGTGAAGAATTTAATTATCACACAAAAATGTTTTAAGATTTTTTACTTACTGAACTTACTAAAATAAGAGTTTTGCCTTAAATTTGCCATTCAAACTGACTGCAGTGAATATGACTTTTGCCCTTTATTCAATACTTGGTTTGCAGTGTTATAACTGCTGATGAGCCTGAAGCGTCATCTCAAAGTTGGTTTCTTGTCTTTTTACTTTGCACAGTTCAAAGTTCTGATGGAACATCTGGACCCAGATGAAGAGGATGAGGAGGGAGAAGCATCTGCCAGTGCGAACATCAGAAACAAAGCCATAAACGCTCTATTGGGAGGCTCCGGCCCCCTGTCAGGACCGAGTCCGCGCAATCAGGCCGGACCAGAGACGGATGATGATGATAGTGATGGTGACGAGAGGACCCCAGGGGTGAGATAAATGGATGCACACTCTTTTTGTAAAATGCTCATTAAAAACAACTGAGGAAATTTCTTTTTCTTTTTTTAAAAATGTTTTTTATTCTTTCCTTCTCTACAGTCTTCTCGAAAGTCAAGGCGAGCAGGTGACTCCTCGGATCCCGGTCGGATGAGTGAGACAGTGGAGGTTATGGATGTGATTGCGCTTTGCTGCCCCAAATACAAAGACCGGCCGCAGATAGCTCGAGTCATCCAAAAGACCTCAAATGGGTACAGCATCCACTGGATGGCTGGTTCGTACTCGGGGCCCTGGGCAGAAGCCAAGAAACGTGATGGCCGAAAACTGGTGCCTTGGGTGGACACTATTAAGGAGTCGGACATCATTTACAAGAAGATTGCCTTGACCAGCAACCACAAACTGAGCAACAAAGTAGTACAGACTTTACGCTCACTGTATGCAGCACGGGAAGGAGGGGCTAGCTAATGGCTCCAATGTGGTGGCTTTTTTTTTTTCTTTTGGTTTTTTTTTTTTTTTTTTTTTTTTTTTTTTTTTTTTTTTTTTTTTTTTTTTGTCCCCCCCCCCCCCTTCCTGTCCAAGACTGTGATCAAACCCATTTGGACTCTGATGCCGGGATGCAGTTTAACGCCCATGTTTCTCTGATAGTTCATTTAACCCCGAGGAGGATCGCTGCGATGCAGTAATGGGCTTGACTTAAAGCCCAATCTCTAAATCACATTGTGAGAAAACGCTCAGAAATCACGCGCCCAGTCATTGACCATTTTCTCTTCTTTGTGCACTTCTCCCTGACGGAGCACACTTTAGACACATTAGGATGCGCCGAGGTTTTAAAACTGACAAGACACTAATAGCAGCCCATAATGAGAGCTCATGCTCCATCACGGACGAACACGCAGTCAAGCACACGGCCCACAGACAAATGTACCAACTGCAGTGGTCAAGAGTAATGGCTAGTGTTGCGGAGCTTCTCATCCAGGGCAGCCAGTATTGATTCAAACTCAAAAGAGATGCTTTAAAAGCTTTAGGACAAGTGTGGTGAAGCTCCTCTCACTCTCCCTCCACTTGTTTACTTGTTTTTTTGTTTTTTGTTTTTTATTTACATACTGTGGCCCTGCAGAGGCAATTCACCACTGCAGCAAAGCGAGTCTCAACATCTCAAGTCCCCATTTCTACCTGCAGAAACACGTTTTAGAGAAAGCTAAAGCTAAGCCATTAGGCAGCGTCTACTTTGTGCAATGTCATCATTAGCATAGCGTGCTGCTACTCTAATCTTTCTTAAAGCCTCCTAAAACATATATTTTTCCCCAGTCATTCAAATGCTTTGCTTCATTTTCAATAATTTCTGCAGATTACAAAACTGAAAAATGTGGCATCATCTTCAATCCATCAACATCAAAATAACAAGCATTTGTACATTTGTTTTTGCATAAAATAATTGCATTTTATCCATTTTGTCTCAAATAGAGTATACACTTGAATATTCTGAACACAGGTTTAGTAAACAGAAGAGACACGTGGAGCTGATTTCTTCGAGTTTACCCCATACCAAAAGTGTTGGTTAGCGCTCACAGAGTTCAAGTCAAGTCAAAGTGTAAACTAGCTTCATTTATTATCAGATGTTTGTTTTTTTAAACCCAAGATGTGTCTCCAGAAATCGTCCCATCAGGTTTGACTGATCTTTAAATATGAAAATCAGCAAGTCGACAAGTCACCTGCTATCAGAAATATGCAACATATCATGCTATCATAAAGGTCATCTCACAAAACTAGACAGCATCAATAAAGCCAAATGCCACTGAAAGGCAGCATGACAAACAATCTAACCTGACCCAACCTTCAGTATCAATGAAAAATGTGAGATACATCAGACTGTAAGACAAAATAACAGAGTCTATTCAGATTTTCTCTCATTGATAGAACATTTACAGCCACAATCTGTAAGGCAGGATTCAGACACCTCAGTGAAATAGCTAGAAGATGAGCACTTGACCAAAGTCATCAGACCAGCCAAAAAGGAAAAAAAAAGAAAGAAAACTACAAGCTGGAGAAGGGAACTGGTCTTTTCTTGCACTTTAGGTTTGCATACAGTAATTAGATACACCGTTATATATTCTATGATAGGAATGCAGCAACAGTGAATTATGCTTTTTGTGGACAAAGTGAGCTTTTGACGGCTACACACTGTCACTGATCAAATAACTTCAACCTAAAAAGCGGGGGGGGGGATCTTCTGGGATATCGAATTACTTGCACAAACATATTTCTACCGATGAGTCTGATTTTGAGATCAACGCATTATTGGACCATGATTAATTGGCAAATAAAAATTTTCCACACACACACACAGCTTCAGGTTTAATTTATTGACTGCAGGCAACATTGCTGAAGGCATTTCTTTAATTTCAAAGTTGCTTTTAATTGTATTTTTATGCGTGCATAAAAAAAAAAGAGGAAAATTTCTAAGTTGATGCAGATGGCACAAAGGAAATCACAGGTTTAGTAAAGAACACGATGTAAATGCAAAGAAAATAAAAAGCAAATCCCATTTATAAGAATGAGTTCATTAAAAATTTTTTTTTTTTTGAAGTAAAGTTTAAGTTTTTAAGCCTACAATCCACTTATCTCTAAAGCACACTGTGCGTAAAGCTATTTAAGCGACTGGTTTACATAATAGAATTCTAGTTTTGGTGAATCATCGATATTATGGCCTGAAACAACTTCATCATTACAAAGAAAGCAGACACTTATAAATGCCAGCTGAGCATTAACAAAGCACTCAGTGCACTCTACCCACTGACAGACAGAGAGAGTGAGGCGGACGCCGGAGAGATTATAAAACAAAAAGACGGAAATAGAGTGTGTGTGACGTCTTAACTGAGCAGCCAATCAGCATTAGATCAACAAACACCAGCCAGCATCTCCAGCGTTAGAGCAATTTATCAATCCAGTCTGCTTTGTGACAAACTACAAAGTGTGGCCCAGCTGCTGTGTCTGCACGTCTAGATACTCAGTGTGTGTGTGTGTAGGCGTCAGTTAATTAAAGTGAACTAGTGAACTGAGCAATTAGGTGATGAGTGACATATTTATGGAAAGGTTAAAGCCTCTAAGTTGATTTACTTCCTGCCTCGGGCCCAAGCACGCCAGTCCAAGTTTTTAAATGGAAACAAACCAGACAAGAGGAAAAGTTACAGTGTCACAACAGTTTTCTACCGAGGCATATAAAAGAAAAAGAAGGGGTTGAAAAAAAAAGAACAAGAAAAGAAATGAAAAAGTACACAGAGATGAAATTGAGAAAAACTACGCCGTCTATGATAACAGTGTGCTGGAATTGGAGAACAGAAGTGAATAATACCCACAAAAGCTGTGGGGAAAAAAAATTTTTATTCCATAGACAATGCCAAAATCCATCTTCCATTACGGACACCATTTGTGTCCAATTCAGTCACTTAAAACATTCAGTTTCCTTAAGCAATTCAGCAACAGCACATCACCTCAATATCTTCCATTCTACTGGGAAAATACCATTCTTTGGTTGGAGCCATCCAATCAGACTTGCAACAGTTTTACATGATGAAATGGCACTGAGGCAGAAATGTAGCCAACAATGCCCAAGAGAGCTTCTGCTGGACGTTATTAGATATTCAATGCGAATTCACATTTGATTACTTTGTAAATGATTTTCGCTAAGCTGTGATTATTTTATAACTCTTGTATTATTGGATTATTTTAACAGACACACAAATACCATCAGAGACGGTCAGGGTTTGAGGACTTAGTCAGGCTGGTTCATCGACAGCCATCTTTCTTGGGTATATTCGCACAGCTCTGAGGAAGAGCAGGGACAACTACGTTTCAGGGACAACTACTGAAGCCAGATACAATTACTCTAATGCATGCCATTTAGTGGAAAATAGTTTCATCATAATTGAAGCCATTAAAATATCTGAACCAGTGGTTTGAATATACAATGAACAGCCTCCTCAAACCAGACTACAAATGAGTATGAACATTGTCTCTTTTATCTAAAACACTTTACTGGCACTGTGGCTCTTTTTCTTCACCTGATTGACATTTGTCATCTAAATGGAAACTTTCCCATAATTTTTCAGCTCATAAATCACTTAACCGAGATTGACTTTATGCATTCAGGTCACTTCTTTCCTGAGCTCTATTGCCTCCCACATTGTGACTTACAGATATTTCTGAGTGCTTCTGCTGCTCAGGACCAGCTGGCTGAGCCAATAATAAGCAGAACTGTTTAATAACAGAGCAGTGTACAAATCAAGGATGTTCTTTTGTTATGCAAAAAGGAAATTACTTAGGTAATTAGGATGAGGAGTATACAAACATGTGCCCTCCCAAAGGGACCGGTGAACAGGGTGGGCTTGTGTCATGATGCACCGGTGAGGTGGCGAGAGGCACAGCTCGAGTAAGAGCCGTTTTCTGCGGTTGGCCTCAGTCGCCGTCGTCCGCAACCTTTAAAGCGGGCCGTCTCTGGCACTTCTTTAGCTGTGACCAAACTACCAAAGCCAATCTCTGCTGCATGTGTAGGGAAGGGAGAAATGACATTGCATGTTCCTTCATTACATTTCTTTTTCATTTCCTCTCGCCGTCTGTGCACTGGACCCATTTTCACCTCAAAAGATCTGCCAGTGACACTGTCATGGCAACCAGAATTTGGAGATCATGCTTGCTAGCTATATAGGATTGTAACCCATACTAAGTGAAACCCACAGGATTATTGGAATGGAAAGGGGCAGACACCCAGAGTGAGCTACCCTTTTAAAAAAGTGGAGAAATTTGGATCAGGTCAACAGTCGGGTTTCTACACTTTCCACAGTCACATGGATCTTAAATAGACTGCTGAGGCAAGGAAAGAGTTGAATCTATCAGAAAAAGCTTCTTTACAGGTGGTGAGTTTGTCCTAACTCGCATCTCAGTCATGACCCCAAATCTGAGATGAGTGGCCAAAACTGGTGTACAGAAAGAACACCAATGGTAATCTTGGCATTGGAAGGCGACTCGAGTCCATTAAGTTTTTTTCTTTTTGAAGACCTTTCACCTCTCATCCAAGAGGCTTCTTCAGTTCTATAACCAAAAAGTGGAAAGTCCCAGGTATTTAAACCCAATTGGGAGTTGTCCCTTAGGAGGTGGTCGCTGACCCACTATTAATCATGTGTGTCATCACATGAGCCAAGTCTGCAGGTGTGAGCCAAGGTGTGGAGGAAAAAAAAAAAAAAAAGCTGTGGGTCATTAACAACAGATGTTTCAGGAGAAACTACTGTGAGACCTTACCTCACTCTATCGTGTGGCCTACTGAGGTCACCTGACGCAAGATGCGAGTAGGGGTTGAAGTGCCTGGGAAGGGATCTTAAGACTGCATTGTAGCTGGCTGACAGTTAGTGTCGTGAGCCACCCTCTCTGTTCAAAGATGGTCATTCAAAAAGAACATAGATGGCTTCTTTTACTCCTCTTTTGAATCATCTGTCTTCTCAGTCCAAAATCTGAACATCAGCATCCTCGAAAGAGTGACCTTTATCCTTTAAGTGCAGATGTACAGCTGCACTCGCCCATCTCACGCCACCCTTAACATCCTCCTGTGTCACACCAGCCCTCATCCTCTCTGGCCATGCTTTTTCCTCTTCCTTTGCACACAGTAATATCCCTCATACTAAGGCTACTTCTTTGAGTATATTCCTCTAGGATATACATGGATAGCAGTGGGTACATTCAACTCCGGTGAAACCTGAAGCAGAGCCAAAGCATGGTGGAAGAACTCCATCTGGTCTGGAAACACTTCCTCCAAGAGGAGCTGAAGGGCATGGTTGGAGAGAAAGACATTTGACCTACTTCGCTTTGTTTACTAGGGGGAGCAAAAGATTTGACTAAACCACTCAAGGACATAACGAGCAAACAAATATTTAAATACAAAAATAGGTAAACACTTGGGAAGATTGCAAAGCTCTAAAATAGAGTTAGTTGATAAGACAGAAGGAGAAAGGCAGCACTTGAATGAAGTGCATATCCGCAGAGATCAAAACAGCTAAGCATGGGCAAAAAAATATTATCAGCTTGATTCCCAAAGCATGCACTTTCAGAACTGTCAAGAGTTGTGCCTATGCTGATATGGAGACTGTACGTTTTCCATGCTGTCAACAAACATAAAAAACAAAACAAAACAAAAAAAACAGAATTGAAGCTTCTTATGGTGATACCACTAACTCTACACAGTGCCCTGTTAAGTACAGCTAAACTGCAGGGCAAGAGAAAAACGACAGGCATGGAAAGAGATCGCAGGTGAGCAACATTTAAACGAAACTGTTTGAACATAACACCTTGGAGGATTTCTAAGAGGTCTGCATAAGTGAAGAGGTTCACTTAAACAATGGGGTGAAATTAAGTGCGTTTGGGCATGTGATACAGAAGGTGACATTCAAGTTTCCCCCAGTAATAATATATTAAAATGTGAACTTAGTCCTCCCTCCAAGTACAGTTTGGCATTTTCCCTTGATTTATTTATGGAATATACTACTTCCTAAAAGGTTCTTGGATGCTACACTTTGGTAGGTGGCTACAAATCTTTCCATATCTGTTGAAGGTGTTTTTGTTTTAATTACTTTTAATCTGTCAGTGGTACAGAAGCGTGGCTGCTGCTACTTATTTTACCACAATTTATACGTAAAGTTATTCAAAATATACAATACTTTATCTCCTGGAGATTAAGGGTGAGGCTTTCATGAATGTGATGTATCCTGACTGATAATTTTCTTAACCTCTACCTAACCACGAGCACTACTGCTTGGTTCATTGCTGCCACTGTTGCCTCAGTTGAGTGACAGCCAAAATTACTCTTTGTAATTCAACTCAAGCAGCTTTATTGGCTTCATAATATTACGAAGGCATCAGAATATGCAATAAAGAACAACAACAATATTAATGTATTATATAACAGGAAAACCGATTTATGCATTACTAATTTACAGTGTTTATAGCACATCATGTGTCCTTGTGTGTCATTCAGTATCTCTCAGATTGCAGCATGTTTGTACAAACTGGACGTCGAGGTCTGCCAGATCTCCTTCCCCAAGAAGCGTTTTTAATTGCATGTAATAACTCATAATGAACCCTGCTTTTCATAAGGATCACTTTATGCTCAAGTAGGAAGCCTGCTGCATTTACAGTTTTTAGGCAGTGTCTATAATTTTGAATAAAAAGTAGACACACAGCTGATACACAGTCACAAAGGTTGAGTTTAAAAAGGTGATTAAGGGATGTAGTCATACGCAGTTAAGGTTGTATGTGTACGAGTGTGCGTTTTATGCCCCGCTCTTCCTCTCTGAGCTGCGTATCCATCTCTGTGTGAGGGGGACATTTAGCAGCGGGGTGCAAGGCCATCCAAACTGAGTTATGATCACACACAGACAGTACGGACTGAAGCGAGACAGTCAGACGGTGGTGATGTCAGAGAGAAGGTCAACGGGGGGAAAGACAGACTCAAAAGGATCAAGCGCACTTGACAATTGCCCTGTCAGTCATGTAGTTGCTATAGTGCTGTCTGGGAGGGTGGGGTCTAAAATGAGCTATAAATAGAGCAAAGCAAGATGGGAAGAGGACAGAGGACAATTATGATACATCAGCCGGGGGGG
>VVHJ01007180.1:74267-88452 GCA_015107715.1 Tylochromis polylepis
TTTGGAAAAGAAAATTTTTTTTTTTTTTTTTTTTTGCCTGACAAATTTTTCGTACATTTCTCAGTAATGGATGTGCGAACATCAAGGTTGGAGGTTTTGTTTTTGATGTTCTGCGCCAGGGTGAAAATATCCTCTAGCTGAGGGTGACGCTGCTCCAGGTCATTCTTTGTCACCTGTCAAGTGAAAAAACATACAAGGAAAGTTTAGTGAAAGTTCAGGTTTTCAAAAAGAAATATGAAAAACACACACACACACACACACACACACACACACACACACACAAAAGAAAAAAACCAATTTCTCACCTGAAGACGTCCCATAGTGGTCCTGATCTCCTGCGTGTCCCCCACGGTGACAATATTAGACTTGAGCATCTGGGTGATGAGGACGAGCCAGTCTGCAAGCTCAGTGGCAGTCTCGTTGAGATCAGTGGGCGCCACAGTGTCTGGTGTGTGCGGGGTTTGGTGGTGTGGGTCCTCGCTCACCAGGCTGGCCATCTGCACGGCTGAAGGGACGGCAGACACTGGAGCAGGGGCGGGGGGGGAGGAAAAGAAAAAAAAAGGAAGGAAACTTGAGGCAAGCAAGGTTTGACATATAGAGCTCCTTTAAAAGGAAATGATGCAACAAACATTAAAGATGTTAGAGGGAGGGAGGTGGTGTTGTCAAATGGCTCTCAGAGGATAGTAGCATCACACCAAATCATGATGAACAAGCCATCGGGGACTGTTTTAGTTTGCTACAACCTTTGCTGCTTACCTTGTACTTGTTATTTTTATCAAGCATTTCATGCTCCAAATTAAGGCAGGCCAAAAGGGAATTGCAAATTTAAGAACTTATTACTTATTTTTGTCATGCCCTGTTAATGAGCCACAAGCATCTTATTTTTAAATACTTCAATGGGGCATGTTTTGGATGACTTCTTCCTTATGCCCTTGATGCATCATAAAAACAGAGGCAGCGCTACATAAAGAGAGAAATAATTGCATTTCTTGGATTTTTTGTTTTTTTTACCCCGCTGCTGGTGTTGGACTACATGTTGGTGATATGTCCATGGAGAGAGAGGTGGCTCAAGAGATTCCCTCAGCCGGCCATCCAAGGCTTTCCAGTCAGCTGCCAGCTGCTCAACCTTAGCCTATACACATGATAGCGCATAAGGACACACACACACACACATATATATATATATACATATATATACACATATATATACATACATACATACATACATACATATACATACATACATACACATACATACATACACATACATACATACATATATATATATATATATTTAGTACAAAATAATAGTATTAGAAATGGTGTTTAACCAGAAAGAGCTAATTAAACTAAGAAATTACAGGAAATTGTATCTTTTTGGCCCAAAGTGGGGTAGCAGCACTTCAACAGTGCAATAGTGTGTAATTATATGCCACAATCAGCAGTACTTTGTTATTAAATTATATTACTATGGAAACCTTTTCTTGAGGCAACAGCTGCTGTCGTCTCTGCAGCTCTATTGAATGAGCTAACAGGTCCTCCAGGTCCTTCTTTCTGTCCTTCATGGAAGCCTCCAGAGCCTACAGCGCATATAAAAATCATTTACAGGAACAGGTCTGCATATGTCTGGATTTTCAGTGAGTACCGGTGTATTAGTTTTCTGTGTTCAGTTTAGTCCACCTACCTGTGCCTGGCTGGGATTCAGGCCGCGGGTCGTGACCGTCTGGTGCGTGATGACGGCCCAGTCAGTCAGTCTGTTCATCCTGTCTTGAAACTGGGCATGACTTTGCAGGTTGGTCTCCACTTCACCCACTTTGTCCAACAGCTCACTGGTCACCTGCAGAGAGTGGTAGAATCAGGGACAGCAGATGAAAGGGACCTCAACGTTTCACACAAAACACTTTGGAGTACAAGGCTAAGAAGGCAGTTATTAAAAATACTGGGAGCAGCCAGTGCTACCCCTCAGCCTCCTGGTAGATGCACTTATGTTATAAAATTGAAAATTCTAGGTGATTTTCAGAAAAGTTGACCTTGAGGTCGAGGTCACAGAGATTCGAACTCGCTCAAGATTTTTAGTAGATGTACATATGGTATAAATTTCAAAATCCTACATCGCATCATTTGAGGTACTGCATTCACAAACTTGGGTGTACATGCTGCCCGCCCGGTTTATTTCATACCTTGCTCCAGTTGAGGTTTATGCCTCTGAGTTTGGCAACATGCTGTTCTCTGTTCTGCGGGCTAACACTGGGACTGGACAGGATCTGAGGACCGTGCTTGTTAAGCCAGCCAAGACGCTCATTCTGTAAATCCATTTCCTCAGCAAGGGCCTGCAAGGAAAGATGCACGGAGGCTTAATTTCACTGTGTGATTGAAAATGAGAGATAAAGTCAAAGGAATGGGAAACAAAGAAGCAAACTCCTGTTGCACAGAGATATGTAGTGTGAATCATTTTACTCAGCACAGTGTATTTCCATAAGGTACAAGTCTGAGTTTGGAGGATGTAAACAGGATTATTAAAAACAGGAAGTGTCAGTGCTCTTTCTGTGTACGTTTGCTGGGTTCTGCTTGTGACTGACTGAGACACTGAGCAACTTGTGTGCACAGTATAGCATAGAGGGGAAAGAAGAACAAAGGACAACACATCACAGTCAGAGCTGACCATAAAAATAGCACTTCCCTAGCAGCTCCCGAGCAGGAATAGAAATCTCTGAGCTCCCATGAATCAGACTAACTCGAGCATGTTTTGGGTTTTGCTGTACCTTCAGTTCTTTGAGATTTCTGTCAGTGGCAGTGAGAGGCAGGGAGCTAACAGCGTTTTCTGCCTGCTCAAGCCACACAGTGAGCTCCTCGCGCCTCCTCACCAGCTCTGACAGGGCCGGATCCCCTCCAGCCAACCTACACACACACACACACACACACACACACACACACACACACACACACACACACACACACCAGATTAGGATCTCCATTTCCTGCAGGTTGCAGGCCCGATCTTAAAAATTTACATTTAAATTGCTGTTATAGGCTGACTGACCGCATTGATAACGTTAACCTGACAAACACTGATAAAGAAACAGACTGATGGTAATGGAGAATGAGCACTAACCTCTATGCTACACTGTACTCTGGAACCAAGATGTTATATGTCAACACATAAGAATGTCAAACTCTAAATCCTCAATCTTTACCCCTCTTTTGTACAAAGCCATTTTTTACCTCCGCTGTCTGTCTAGGACTTGGCGGTTTACAGCTCTCCAACGCCGACCCAGAGTTTCCAGCTTCTCTTCAAGCAGGGGCCCATCAGGAGAGGAGAGCTTGCCAATTATCTGCTCTCCAGTGTGGGTGAGTCCAACCAGGACGGGTTTATGACTGGCAATGCCTTCTTCCAACTCCTAAAACGCATGCAGAACAAAGGAAGAAACAAAAGGAGAGAAGGGGGGGGGGGCTTCAGTCAAACAGCATAATCTGATCTACTAGTGCTCAAATCCCCAGCTCAGGTCCATCTCTCCAGGCAAATCTCTTATTGACACATAGGCATGATTTGTAGCGAGTCACGACTTAAGCTGCCAAATCTCTGTTTCCACCGAGAGAGCTTTAACCTGCCAAGACAGACTCTTAAAGTAGAGTGAGTGATTGTAAAGTCCGCTAAAGGGTGAGTCAGCTAATTGATCTCTCAATTCCCATCCACTTGATCCCTCGTCTCATTCTCAGTGACTGTGAAAACATGTAAAAGAGAGACACACAGGACTGCGGCTCAAGCTTTTGCAAATCACGCCGATAAAGGTGTTAATGGTGCCGGCGCCGTCAGCGATAATGCAACAGCTTCAGAGAATTTAATTCCCCTTGGAAATGAAATTACCGCTTTAGCAATCAAACAAAGCGAAATTTAAGTCCCCTTCTAATCTTACTCTTCAGTTCACTTCTATCCATTTCCACTCTGCATAATGAACAGTCAGATGTGTGGTGTATTTATTAGATACAGTATAGCACCCATTTTCCCCTGAGGGAGCCAAATGTAATTATCTTCTGTCTAACATGTCTAACCGTCAAGCTGCCTATAGCGTGAACATATTACTACAGCATCCTTGGGAGTTAATAATCTTGATTTAAACTTGTAAACACATGCTGATGATGTGATATTGCCAAATTAATCTAATTGGTGTCTATAACAATAAAAGAAAGAGACCTGACAGGCCTTTAAGTCAGAAAAAAAAACAAAACATTTATTCTGTCTCTGGGGTAAGGAAACCAAAACAGATTGGGAGGAAAAAAAAATAAAAAATACACCAGGCAGTCACACACACTTAACACAGACCAACGATTCAACACCCTCCACTGACCTCTTGGTATTGTCGTGCAGATTCCAGATCCAGCTGTCCATCAGGGCTAATGCTCTCAGACAGCAGGTTTTCTGTGTCAGTCAGCCACTGACTGATGTCTTTCAAGTCACAGTGGAACTGCCCCCACTCCTCTACAGCACGGTCAAAACTCCTGCGGCACAACAAGGAAACACATATGCATCAAAGCTGCAGCAAAATCTGGAGATAAACTGTAAAAAGAGGAAGGACACACTGAAAATACGTCAAACTTTCTGCCGTCGCTTCAGACCCTTTCAACACAGCTGAACTCAAAGTGTGGTCCACAGCAAAGGCTCTGTGAAGTACTGCGCTATAAATTATATAAATGTAATACATCACCAATAAAACAGTCATATGTATATAGTCATGTGTATATCACTAACGCTGATGTTATCATTGAGCTATGCCTGTAAAAACTCTCGATTATGACTTGATCAAACTGTCATTCCCGCTGCCACTTTTATTGAGAACAGTGGCCAAACTAAGTGATGCGTTTTCAGCTACAAGCTCCCCCCAAAAAAGTTCAAGTTTTAATACCATAACATCACTGTGATCCAATTAAACATCCAGTGTTCAAAAAGCATACCTAATCTACTGTATCTGTAGTGAATAAGAGTATAGTAGTGAGAAAACAGTTTGCATATTTTATCTGTTGTGTTGGTTTGAGTCATTTCCGCTGGTTAATATGCTACAGTTACAGAAAAATGAATTCATCGTGTTCTACCATGGAAAATGATAAGGGAAAATTGAACAGTTGACCTCTATTAATAAAAACGCTGCAACAATCAGGAACCTCTGACAACACCGTGAAGTTCACAGCACCACTACTGAATAAAAAACAAACAAACAAAAAAACAAAAAAAAGAGAGCGAGAGGATGATTACTTAAAAAACACAAAAAAACAAAAAACAGATCTCTATCACAATGGTGGTCTGCTCAATGGCTATTTCCTTTCAGAGCATCGCTCTGAAAAGAACAAATCTGATCAGACGGATAAGCTGAGGAAATGAGTTTTGGATGAGTAATTTTACAAAAATTACTCTATTCTTTTGATACTTAATGATGCCCAGAGGTTATTGTGATTACAGATGCAGTGCTGCAGAGTTTGTGTGCAATCTCAAAATTAGCGTACTAGTTTACTCCCGTCTTTGCACACACTGCACTCAGCAAATACGAAGACTGTTTATGCCCAAGGAACTGTGTTGATGGCAGGCAAGGGCATGCACTGTGGATGTGTGTGAAGAAGTGAATGACTGGAAGACTGCGTGAATTGGCATGAGACTGTTTTTGCCCAAGGAATTGTTTTGACATTAACTAAGGTCAGCGTGTATGTGTGTGTGTTCTTTACCATGTGTGCTGGTCTCTCTCTTTATCTGGTCCTGCTGTCTCCAGTGGACAGCTGGCATATATTGTCCCTGCAGCTACCAAACATCCTGACAAGCATATTCTTACTCACACAAATATGTCACATGTAAAAATAGCAACTTGCACACACCCTTTCCTCTGGTTGTACATGCGGTTGAGGCGGTCCCACTCGGCATTGAGCTGTGTCAGGGCGTCTGCCATTTGCGCCACCTCAGCAGGCGAAGCATCCCGGATGGCATCAGGCTGGCGCTCGTGGATCCCTGCGACCTGCTCACTCAGACGCTCCAGATTGTCTTTGATATTCTGTGAAACGAAAACAGAATAATAAAGGAAGAGGAAGTTCATGCAGCAGGCAGATTGCAGAACTGTAAATGTGGCCGCTGTTTATCTGACACCAACTAACATTAACAATTCCACCCCCAGTTTTATGAAGCTTAAGGGTTGAGTATTGATGGGCAGTATGCAAGATCCATCAATGAATGACACAAATATTTATTTTCAATAGACAGAACAGCCAGTGTGACTTTTTAAGAAGTCTGAATGAATTCTATTATTGGTCTGTTAAGTGTATTGACAAGGGGATCTATATTAAACTGTAAAGCTTTCTTCCACAGATCAACCATCATGGAACACACCAAACCACCAGAAAACTTACATTTCAAAATAAAACCCATGATGAACCTCAAATTTAAGCTGTTACTGATGCAAAGTAAGATTTACTTGGAGGGGGGGGGATTCTTGTGTCTCTTCTATTTTTTAAATCTGTTTTAACTTTTTCAAAACTTCCCCACAAAGCCAAACCGCATGAAAAGTAATCAGACCTTTCTGCACAATTTCTACAGTAGAAAGACTCATTTCAAAGGTTGGGTATGGCTCACTCTCAGTGTGTCTTCCTGGCTAGAAAAGTCTTCATAAAGGCCCCCGCTGAGCTCAGAGGAGTTCAGCAGCAACTCGTTGTCAGCCATGGCGAGAAGAATTTTATTGATGTCCAAAAGGTAGTCAGACGGAGTCAGCAAAGGAGCACTGCTACGCCCCACTGCAGACATCTCCTACATCACAGATGAGAAGATTAAAGTGGCACACTAGGTAGTTAAAGTACTTTATTCATTTTAAAAGTGCTGAAGCAACCAAATTAAATGAACCACAGAAAGAAACAAGGTGGATAAATAATAACACTAGTTAAGGATAAATGTGTAAAATAACCAAAAAGACAAAATACAGAGTAAATTAAATCATAAATATTAATATTACCAAAGAAAATAGGAAGTTAAGAAGACCTTCAGCTACACTGTGTGCTGATATCATAATAACACAGATCTAAATTAGAGCAAGTCAGAAACAACTAAACTAAATGTAACGAGAGGGGCAAAAAGCACTAAAAGATGAGAATGAAAATCTAATACAGAACACAAATCCACTGAAAAAGTACAGTCTGACAAAGAATATGAGCACACTCTCTGACAAAGAGGAAAAACAGTGTAAATGTGATGCCAGCTGGCACACCCACTTCCTGCTTTTAGCCCTCTATTGGATGATCACCAGGTCACAGAGGAGATGCAGCACCCTCCCAAAGATGGATGACAGTTTAAGCTGAATTATTCTCTTAGAGCTATCCTTCCTATTCACTTTGTTGGTCTCACTGGTTCCGATGCTCCTACCTCAACAGACTTTAAGCGAAGAATGTTAAACTAGCTTACCAAGACTAGTAAATGAGCTGTAACATCATGGTGCACACACATTAAAAGACTACGAAGAAGCAGAGTATGCTCTGCTCTCCCTGTAGTTTTTCATCAAGGAGGACTCCAGTGTATTTAGTCCTCCCCTTTCTTATATATGTGTGCTTGTATTAGTCTCTCACCTCAGCTGTCTCCTCTCTGAAGGTGTGAGAGGACGACGATTGCACAGAGACTTCGGCTTGCCTGATTTGTAGCACCTTAAGCTCCTGCAACAAGCAGACACAAACACACACATGTATTGCATTGGTGCACAGCAGAAAACACAATATAAGAATATCCCGTGTTTTTCTAGGAGAGGGAAAAGAAAAACTCTACAGTATGAACTCTACAGAGGACACATGATATGCATCTCACCCTGTGAGCAGAGTATTGACTTTGCAGCCGGAGCAACAGAAGTCTCAGTTCCTCCCTCTGGCCCTCGTCTGAAGTTTTCTGCAGCAGTTCTTCTCCTTTTCTCAGCAGGTCCTCCACACTGGCTTTTTCCTCATCCATCTGGCACAGAGAGACACGGGATAAAAGGGCAAACTGAGTATTCAAGAGCCTGCCATTCAAAAGGTATTTGAAGCCATATACCCCCACCCCCCTTCCCAAACAGTCCTCAATAGATCTCAAATCAAGCATCTTCTATTCAATAAACATGAAGAAAACATTTATACCATCATCTGACATAAGCTTTGCCTCTTTATTGGAAGCCTGAGCAACCTGTTGCCTGTTTAGCAAAGTGTACACAACTCAGGAAATACTGTTTAAAACACAGCAAGAACTCTCTGACTGGCACAGTGACCTTGCTTGTGATTGGTCTATTTTCTTCAGTCAGTGTGTTTAACGTCATAAACTGTGATAAGTCGGACTGAATTCCAGGACTATTAAGCCAATCAAACCTCATCTTATCAAGTGACGGCTTTACATTACATAATCTGCAGCCCGGCATATTCAGAAAATTTCATGAAACTTCAGAATAATCTGGGTGAGCACTCTTTGTGTGCTGTAATTCCTCCTGAGAACTGTTAGACATGGTAAACCTTTGACAGGCCAACGGACAGTAGGTGAAGCTACTTTGCTATTACCATTACTATCATAATCAGTACTGCTACTTTTAAATAAATGGACCTTGTTTTAAAAAAAAGAAGAAAAAAAAGTCTAACTGAAAGGTAATTCTCTGTACCTTATCATCATCCAAGGTGTTTACTGGGTCATGCTGATGCTGCTGCAGAGCCTTCAGTGTGTCCTGGAGCTCTGCCTGAAGGTCCTTCACTTCACCTGGGACTACAGCCTGGTCAGGGTGACTCAGACTTTCACCTTGCATCTCCTGACTGTGAATGACCTGATTAGAAAGAAATGGAAAAAAACAAACAAACAAACAAACCTCAGGCAACACAGTCAGAGCTGCTCACGTAAATCTAATTATCTGACCACTTTCTCAAAGAGAGTTAGGCTGTGCTGTAATTCATAGAGCCACACTGAGCAGGGCCGTGTTTTTGTCTTAAAACACTTGGCAGCAGCATTTGTAACTTACATGAAATGAATTATAAGCCTATTGCCTGTGATATTGTATCTCCTGGTAAGCTATGGTGTGGTTTACCCTTGCATTTAATAGCAAGGATTGATTCTTTACCTGCTGGTTCACCTCAGCACTCCCTGACTCCAGACTTGTCATCATCTGCATTGCCAAAAGAAAAGAAACATAGACTGACTGAACAGACTGCATCTATTTGACAGATTAACCTTCTGTGGCTATAATGAGATTGAATTCCACACTGCATCTGTTTACTGCATCAAGGCAGTAATGAATGCTAATCTCTCTTTTGTACCTTTATCTCTTTTGTTCTGTTTTTAATACCTTGGCAGTTTTTATGTGCTGGGAGACTTTGTCAAAGTTGCAGTTAAGCTCAGCCAGTTTGGGCTCCACCACATCTCGACATGCGGGCCCCCTGCTGGTCATCAGGATGACAGCTTGGTCCCTGACGTTGTCCACCCGCAGACCAATATCCTCCAGCTCCTCCAGCATGCTCTAAGGACAGACCGCAGAGTAGCTGGTCATTGAATTATCAGTTTATGCCATCAGTCATCATCCCTCAGACCGGCTGGCAGTGTAGCCTTGGGTCAGATTAGAGTGCTTGGAACATCATGTACTGATCAAGGTTAGGAGGGCTTAGGCTCAGCTGATATTTAGTGGGGACCTTCACTTGTCTTGGCAAAAGGAGAGGGAGAGTTAAGAAATTAATGCAGCTGTATGATAAATTATGACACCAACATAAAAGAGCGGCCTTCTCTTTTTTTTTCCTTTTCATGATTTTGAATTATCCATTTTTAACCAAGCACAAAGGTTTCTCCTTTAAGTGCAAACTAAGCTAATCCTTTCATGTAAAACACTTAGAAAACTCTGATCTGACCTTCTTTGCTTGTTAGCACATGCTTAAAAATGTTGACCATCCCAGCATTTATAGACACAACCGTCACAATAAAGGAGTGTTCAGCTGGCTCTCCAAACAAACAAAGATTAAAGACAGTGCTTTTATTCACTTTATCTGCTTTAGAAAAACTTGTTTCAGTGCGAGGTCTCTGCTGCATCTTTATGTCACTGTGCATATCTCTTTGTACACTCAAAGCGGAGAGGGACAGATCAGAGATAGTAATCATTATCTACAGCCTTAAAAGTATTTTATAACGCTACCTTCAGATGAATCAACACTGCAAATACTGAAGAAATTGCTGATTTTAGGAGGCAACAATCATCCCACTTGTATTAATGGAGAACCGATGCAGTCTGTGATCTAATATATGTACCTTGGGGTTGTAGCTCACTACAGACTGAAATGAGGCTCCTGGACTGAGTGTCTGGGCACAAAGGCACAACAAAGAAAACACTTTTGTCCTTGACTGTGGACAAAATGAAGGTGTTCTGAGTTTTTGTATCATTTGTTGGTTTGGAAACACTTCTGAGGCCCAGAGAAATTGTGTTAGAAAGACAGCAAACTGTTGGGGAGTACAGAAGCAAATTAGGAGCAAGGCAAACACTACTGCAAATTTTGTGTGGAACTTCACACGCAGCTCCAGCAGCAAGTGCTCCTTCCCATTTTGGCCACTCGGCTCAGAAGTGTGTGGCTACTGGATTCCAGCGGGTTTGTTTAGTGATATTGGAAGAAAAAGTGGCAATCTTGAGCGATCTGATTGATCGGCTATTTTGATGAAGTGTTGTATTTGTTAGTGGAAGCTTGGTAGAGGTTCTCTGCCGTTATTTTGGCCTTGGAGACCCTGATTTTAACCTTTTTATTTTGAATCGTGCAGCGTAATTGTAGATAGTTGTAAAACTGTAAAATAAACTCCTTTGACACACAGCTAAGTTTTTTTGAAGGCTCAGTCTATGGCTTGCACTGTCGACACTTAGTGCTTTTTATTGACCTATGACCTAAATTTACTGCTCTTGTATTGAAGTTTGCGTCCCAGTGGCAGGTGGCTCACACATTGGCCTTAAGACTTTCTAGCCAATAGCCTGTGTTGTTGATGTTTTTTTGAATAAGGAAACACATCAACTTCTCTTGTATTTGAAATAGACTGAAGATTTAAGATTGGATGGGCCCCTTGGGAGTTTATGATTTAAACAACTTTTAAAGTACAAGGCGGGGGGGGGGGTTGTTTTGTTCTTACATGTCAGTGGTGGCATGACATCCCGTGGTTTTCAATATGCAATGCAGTTACACAGAATATTATAAACTGGGAGCTTTCTAACAAACTTGAAACCTCAGTGGTTAAAATCACTCAGGCCAGGTGCTGATTTCAGTGAATCTACACATTAGGTTCACGCCCTCTGTTGCTTTATCTGTCACACTAATAACCTGCGCTGCCTTACCTTTATTACTTTTTCTCTCTCTGCTGGAGCCAGCCGTTCAGCCTCATCCAGGTGGATCTGGGTCTGGTAGAGCCAGGTGCTGATGTGAGCCAAGTTTTCATCCAAAATTTCCACCTCATTCTGGTGACTCTACACAACCCCAAATCAACAAAAAAAATGGATCTTTAGGAAATTAAAACTAATATTAAATGTTCTACGTATTCACCATTTTGTACTTTATCATAGAGGACAATACTGCAATGATTCCCATAAGTTATTACTGCAGTGCACAAAAGAGGTGATTTGGAAGCCTTTGTTTTGTTTTTGACATTTGTTTCCTTTAGCACTGCAATCACTAGAGTAACAGAGCACAAAAAGAACATGTTTCATTTGAGTTGTGAATCCTTAAAAAAAAAAAAAAAAATCTTGTAATGCGCTTTGCACTGGGCAGAATATGCAACTTTTAAATACATTTCTTAGAATTTCTAAACTCACTATGTCTAACTAAATAATCCTGTACTACTGATATGCATATGCAGTAATAACTGACATGGGTAATTGCCTTTACCTTAAAAATATATACTCAAGAGTAGCCTTTGTTCATTTGCAAATTATGAACGAAATGAAATTTAAGCCGCTGGAAGGCTCGACTTCATTAAGAAACCAAAATAGGATATCTTGTGACTAACATGACCTTTTATTAGTCTTTTTATATTTGCACTCACAAGAACAGTGCTAAGCCAGTCCTCAGTCAAAGTGCGAACACGATGCCAGCCTTCATTAAGACCACAGAGTTTGTCCTCCAGCTGAGCGTCACTTCCCTCCACCAGAGTCTGCAAACCAGCGCTAGTCTCCGTCAGGCCAGATAGTTCCGCCTCCCGACGCTCCGACTCCTTCAGCAGACCCTGATTAAGTACATACAGTTCAAAATATTCAACAAGATCATGTCATCACCACCATGTTCCAATAATTCAGAGCCATGTCAGCTAACTGTCTTAATATTATCACACAGGCACATGCAGACACTGACACACCACTAAATGAAAAAAGATAATGCTGATGTTACTAAAACAACAGCCTGCCTTCACCTAGATATGAAGAACATTTTCAGATATTTCACTGCATAAATGTTTAAAAACAAGCACAGCTGAGAAACAACAAAAACACTTTCTACACCCTACAAAAGCACTTTTAATGACTTTATGTAAACTAGTGAACCATTATTAATTCATAGCATTTCAGTTTTAATATCGTTTCTGGATATTTTTGGATAAAAGGGGTCAATTTTTTTTTCTGGTTCTGTGTATGTAATCATAAATCTTTCAGTCCTTTTTACCGAACTGGGATCAGAGAAGAGGAGAAGAGCTCATCAATTATATATACGAAGCCACACATAATTCACACTGTTCATAATGTTGATTACCATATTTAGAAAGAGAATCAGATTCATGTGTTTAGGGGCAAGAAACTGTCCCTCTGCGCCATCTACTGGCAAGAAACAGAAGCACCTCTATGGTTTTGAAAGGTTTTATTTATACAGTCTAAAACATGCACAGCACACTTTTTTCTTAATTCCCAAGAAAATAAATAAATAGATAAATAAATGCCTGCTCAAAAAAACAAAAACAAAAAAAGCCAAAAAAACAAAACAAAAAAAACTTTCTACATAGTAACACAGCTACTCACATTAGCCCATGCAATCTCAGCATCAATGTCAGCTGGCATGTCTCCGCAGCCATTTTTCTGCTGGAGCTCGGCCTCGTTTGTGTTCAGCCAGTCCTGCAGGGCAGCACTTTCCTTCTGGAACTTTTGGGATAGAGACAAAGCTTTTTCCAGGTCCTGTTTGCCCTCTGTTACCTGTAAAGACAATTAATACAAAGGCATCTTTAAAAAGGCCTCAGAGCTATGACAGAAGTACTCATATTACAAGTTAGATTTTGTGGAAGTGTTAATTTGCCCAGAATGAGGTACCTGCGCCCCGAGTTCATTGTAGAGCAATTTAAGAGCAGTAAGCTGCTCGTCCATGGCCTTGGGGTTCTCTGTCTGCTGTTTCTGCACAATCTGGCGACCTGTTTTTATCACGGTCTCCACCTCTAGCTTCACCTCACTCAGCAACTTGTACAATTTCTATCCAATAGAAAGACATGAAATAAATAGCTGTGTGGATAACACAAGGTTTGCGTCCTATAGATCACATAATTGTTATATATATATGTATGTATGTATGTATGTATGTATGTATGTATGTATATATATATATATACACACACACACACACACACACACACACACACACACACACACACACACACACACACACACACACACAAAAAGTGAGTACACCCCTCACATTGTTGTACATCTTTTGTTGTATCTTTTCATGGGACAACATTGAAGAAATGACACTTTGATACAATGTAAAGCAGTCAGTGTGCAGCTTGTATAACAGTGTAAACTTTCTGTCACCTCAAAATAACTCAACATACAGCCGTTACTGCCTAAACCACTGGCAACAAAAGTGAATATACCCCTAAATGAAAATGTCCAAATTGTGCCCAGTTAGTGTGACACGTTAGTGTTACAAGGTCTCAGGGGCAAATGGGGAACAGGCGTGTTGAATTTGGTGTTATTGCTCTCACACTCTCGTGTACTGGTCACTGGAAGTTTAACATGGCACATCATGGCAAAGAATTCTCTGAGGATCTGAAAAAAAGAATAGTTACTCTACATAAAGATGGCCTAGGCTCAATGTCATATCCAGAGGTAGTCTTTTGAAAATAGATGTATGAGTGCAGCCAGCATTGCTGCAGAGTTTGAAGGTGTGGAGGGTCAGCCTGTCAGTGCTCAGACCGTACGCCGCACACTGCATCAAATGGCTGTCATCCCAGAAG
>VVHJ01007181.1:7901-23604 GCA_015107715.1 Tylochromis polylepis
CACCATCGTTTTTTTTTTTTTTTCATGTTTTTGCATTAGATTATATATGGCATTATCTTAACAAGCAACAAAGCATACAAGCTAGATCAGATAAGAAGACTTGTATAGGTCTCAGAAGAACAGTTTCCTTTAGTTGTCTGTGTGCTACACTTATTCCCTTACTTCCTTGAGTATGTAGTCATGATGGTGGATGTGCAAATGCAATTACTTCAAACCTCAGAAGTCTCCTATGCTTCATTAAATATTTTTATGGAGGATGTCCAATCAATGTTAGTGAAAAGACAGATTCAAGCACATCCCAGTAGAGACAGATTGATTTTTCTAAAAAGTCAGTGATTTACTTTCTCTTGCAAAATGTGCAACATTGACAATTCCATGTGTTTTAGCCCTCATCAGGATCTTCAAACAACAATTTACAGTTTTACTTCAACAATATTCATTTCGTTCTCATTTTGCAGACCCCAGAGGGTTTTGCCAAAATGTTTGATAGTTTGTGCCCCATCATTTGAAATTCCTAACCCTGAATGATCAACTTGTATCCCTCAACTAGTAATTAATTCCCTTAAATGAATGATTTGCACCCTAAAATTGGGAGTAGTCTGACACACATACACATTCATTTCACATTGTTCACAAAAGTAAAACATCTAAGTTAGCAATTAGTATGAAATGTATTCACAGGAAAAAAAATTTTAATATTGCTGCCAACAGCATGAGACACATCACTTCTACAATCAGACACAGATATGGACTGGAAATGATACATTACCACAATGTTTGCTGTGTGCATCGAGTCTCCACCCAGTGGTATTTTTCACAGTGAGCCTTTGTTGTCTTGAATAAATAGACATATTACTGTGAGTCCAGAGTGCAGCCCACACTGCTGGTTAGCCACAGGCATACGCTCAGTCTTCAAGGGGAAAAACAAGTTCACTTCTTGGCTATTTTTTTTTACCTTTTTTATTCAATGATCTATATTTAGGAAAGATTCTAACCATTTAGAAAAGATCATCAGCGCTATAGAAATAAAGACTTGACAAACTACTTCATGGAATCCCTGCTTGAACTAAGTTGAACTCATGAGGGTAGGAGAAGAAGGAAAATGTGTGGCAGTTTGATAAAATCTTGCCTCCATATTACTCATAAGTATGGCCTGACCTTCATTGTCACAGTTACAGACACACTTAATCTGACTGAGTGAATAAAAGAAAAAAAGTTGTATTTTTCACATTTTTATTGGTCACATTGAGTACTCATTGACTTTGCAGGGTGGAAAAATTGAAACCTTTCAACTTAGTGACTTTTAGAAACTCTCTTATACCCACTTTTAAATATTTCTCCCTATAGAAAACTGTACATTGATATCAGTCAGCAAGGTCTCAGTCACACAGGCCTGGAGACTGTTTGGCAACATCCAGTTGCTAAAGGAAAACATGTATTTGATGATTGATTGCTGGAGTTTGTTGGCTGTCGCTAGGTGAAATTGGCTTCAAAGAGGGCTGCATTGAAAACCTTTTAGCACATTGCTGTAGTCACCCATGGTTTGCATGGAAGCTATCGACTTGCCTGCAAACACTCTCCATTTACTCTCTAAGCTATAGTGAAAGTTGAAACTTGAAAAATCGTTTGATGCCATCAGAAACATGCAATTTTGCAGTAGATTGCAAGTGTTTACAGTCAAATCAGTGTCTTTGCAACTAATTTCACACTTGTGACCACAATCACCAACTCGCCAACCAGTTGCAGAATACAACTAAACCAGTGTTTTGTTGGGAGGAGCACACATCTCATCAGTAACAATTCCAATTTCATCTTCTTAATTGAAACAGCCGACTCCAAGAGCAGCCTTTGAAGCAGTTGTTAGAATGGAGGTTAACTTAACTTTTTCCAGTTTTAAATTATTGTTCTAATCACATGCACAGTACATCATCTGTAATGGCATGTTTACACCGAGGACATTAAGTTGGTATTAGTGATTTTTAACACTTTTCTAATTAATACATCTGCCCTGAAACACCCGTGGTGTCTCTGCAGCTGTTTTTAGCTCTGTAGATGTGACGGAGGGTTGTGCATTTCTTTTAAAGAGCATACCACTGCTTGTGCACAACTGGGATTTGTAAATTTCACATCACAAAGATATCTCTCTCTCTCTCTCTTTTTTCCTCTCAGAAATGTGAAACTTGGAAAGAAATAATAATCTAGCAGATTTCTGCAGGGTGAATATTTAGTTGCTAGGCAACGGTTTTTGGCATTCAACAGGAATCCTCAAGTAAAGGAGATGGTGAAAGAGGCAGGCGGGTTAGGGTGCGTTTGTGGCAAAACAGAAACATGAGTGGATCAAACTAGGTTGTATGAACAAAATGGCAATTTCCCCAGGCTTGAAGTGGCTGTGTTGTTTTGACAAATTGGCCCACATGTAGGACAGTTGTTTACCAAACCAAGGCCATTTGAATAGCATGTCCCACCATTTTTGCAGCCACTTTAGAGAGCACTAACTCATATCCATATAATTTTAAACAGTGATTTTTTTTTTTTAAAGTATTGTAAAGCTTCTGTGCATTTAACGGTTTTTTGTTTTTTGTTTTTTTTTTCTAAAAAAGAGGATGCTTTTATTTCTATTTCAGGAACCTTTAACGCAGCTTCCTCACCGAACTCCTGCAGCAAGCATAACTGTCCATATTCATCTACTCTGGCCACCGCTGTTGCTCCTTCATCTTCTTTGACTTGTTGTAGCCATTATGTGCCTCTCTCTGCCCTCAGGCAACCAGTGAAGAAGTCCATGACATTGATGCAGGATTTTCTTAACATGGTTCCCCATCCAAGCTCATTTTCTTCGTCAAATCGGGAGTTCAGATATTTATAATGTTGGGGCACCAGCTAATGGTATTTGCAGAGTGAAATCAGTTTAGTGCGTGTTTTCTGTAATGGCTTTGACTGCGTGGCATTGCCAGCGGCCCTGTCTTGAATGGTGGAAGGATGGCTCTAATTTGGGCTAATGGGTGACTCAGCCATCATCATCATGTGTCCCTCAGTTGGCTGCAGATGGCTGGTGAGCCATGGGTGCAGCAGAGCCACCCTTGCACATACAGAACAACACGATGCATCAAGCCAGTGACACTTGCAGCTAACTCTGACCTTTGTAGAGCCGCATCCACTGAGCGGGGAAAAGATAAAATGAGACTTGCTTGGCTATGGGTGAACAGAACACAGAAGAGGTTAATCAGTCCCCACGCTAATCGTTTAATTTGTCATTAGATTAGATTAAAGCATTGAACCTTCCCTTGAGCACTAATCTTAGGAGATAGCTGCGGTTGTGCACGTATCAAATACCTGGGAAATGATAACGCATTCTGAGTGACTGCTTCTTTTTGCTCGACCTCAACTTATCTCCACATGCAATAGAGACAAGGTGAGCAAATCACAGTGGCAGCTGAAAAGCAAGGTGTTGGTGGGGGGCTGCAGATTCCCGCTGGGGCTTCTGACTGAGGCCAGGCAGGAGTGCTGCAGCCCCTAGTTACATTTCACAGTATCTGCTAAGCCTCACCAACTCCTGCTTTGCTTAGACATGCGGACACTACGATCAGAAACACATGTATATATGCTGATGTATTTACAATATCTAAGAAGCATCTCAATGTATAAATAAACGCTCACGTACCACGTTCATATTCTACAGTTCGTCATAATGTTTTGTCTCATATCAACAATGTAGGCATATGCATGTTGGCCCACCCCCAGCCCTTCCCCTCCCCACGTAACCTTGGCAACAGTGTCACATTATTACATTGTAATGGTGTGGTGTGTGGAGGAGAAAGTATAGGTGATGGGAGGTGGTGGTAGCATGTGGAGGTCCAAGGGGAGGAGCCAGCCAGTGTATCGAGAAATATAGGTTTGCTGTAATCCCCCCCACCCCCAAAGACCCATTACCAGGGGTCAGAGTTCTGGTCTCCAGGCAGCAGCGATACACAGGCCTCAGTGTGCAACCTGCCAAAGATCAGGCGTGCATATGGCACGTCTGGATTTTGAGAACGTAACTAGTGCCTGGTATGGATCATCTGTGAATAAGCCACTGAAAGGAATGAGGATGTCTGGCTTTTCTGTGCATACTGACTTGAACTGGGAAGTCTAGGGAAATTAACAACACTGCAAGGCATTTATGACTTTATATATGCTAATTAGGTCTGTTTCCTTTTTTTTAAAATGAAAGATTTCAGAAGGCTTTGTTTGGGAAACTCCTTCACTCCACAAAGTTTCTCTTGAGTAGATAGCATATGGTAGCTCACATAGCAGTGAGCTACCATATGCCATCTACCCAGCATTCACTGCCATACAGGTGAATGTGAGTGAAAAGCCCATTTGCCATTAATTATGGTCATGGTAATCGAGAAGAGATCAAGTATAGACCTATATTTTCCAGGTCACCTGGTCAATTGATTGGTCAATATGGTCTGAACTGACCCAAATGTCCTTGGTCTGACAATTTCCAGTATTACTTGCATAAAAACTTTTACAAGAACCTTAACAGAATCAAACTGTTTTTTCCTAGCAACATTTACTATATGTTTACGCAGAGCTGGCTCAAAACTAATTCATGCCATGTCATTGTCACAGAACACTGCATTTTGTTCAAAAACAATAGGCTAACTTGTCATATTGTATATGATTCCTCTACGAATAGTTTTACAACATTAAGCACGTTCAGCAACAGTGAATGTGAATATTAGCGGCTCCTCCCAGATCAAGCTGGATATGAAACCTACATCTTCATTACAATAGAAAATTGATTACTCTGGGCACACTTTATGTATGTTGTTGTCATTTAAGCATAAAATAAGTAGTTTGAAATTATTCCAATTTTTTATGCTTCTTTTTCATGTATTTGGCCTGATAAAATGATGGCAGGTAGAGTGCACTCAGTTTAGTGTGGCCTGTTTTATTAGTCTAGAGATACCATACAATTGTTGTTTTGTTTTGTTTTTTTATCCTCAGAACCAAAGGTTGATTCTGACCCTGGTAATTAAAAGAGATTCATTTATTTTCTGAGTGATCTTATGCCTCAGTAAAGCTGGAACCCACTACTGTGTAGTAATAGTATCTTTTACAAGAGTTTAACTTTAAATATAATAGCAAATCCCTACATTAAAATGTTTCATAGCCAAACTTGAATGTATCACAGGTGGAGGAAATTGGATTTAATTATTCTTGTTTCTTTTCTCACTTTAGGCAGTTCTCTCTATTGCAATTTTATATGAAAAGCTACAGATTCAAAGCCATGATGCAGTAGATGTGAATTATTGAACTACAGTTAGCATAATGAATTGTACTTTTGTGTAAAATTGGAGTGCGTGCACATAATTACATCAACTTGTAAGTTGTAATGTGTTTTAATAAAATAGCCTTACAGTGGATATGACATAAATTTTGTGAAGCCCCTTTTGTATTGGCCAAAAAATAAATTTAAAAAATCTGAAAGTATATTATACTAAAGTGATTCTCGTTGTTTTAAACAATGATGAAAACACTTCCAACACGGCATATTCCAGTGTAACCCTATCATAAATTACAGCCTGAGAAATTACAGTAATAAACCTCTGACACGGTTAACCAAAAGCACCTTAAAGGCTTCACAAAAGTACGATTTGTGTTGCAGAACTGTTGCATGGGATTTCATTAGAATTTACAGATCTTATGGTATATATTTTATCTCCCGTTTGGAGACAGCCACCATCCAAAGAATATATTCAGCATGGTGACAATGTTTCAAAGATAAGTCCGGTAAATTTGCATGACTAAGTTAGGTAACATGAGTCGTATTAATTTGAAATGGCAAGGGACTTTCTTGGCTGAGTGAAAATAAGATATTGAGCTGACTCAATGAAATGTCAACAGAAATGCAGCCAAAATACAGCCTACTTCAGTTTGGACACAAAGCTGAAAATTAATAAAAACAGGTGTCAAACAAGCAGTGGGCTGCAGAATTAGATGTATTTTACAAGCCATTAATAAGCATATTCCACGCCTCCATCGCCCATCACTTAAACTGAGTGCCAACTATTAGAAAATGCTGCTTATACCACAAGTTTTTATGCTTTTAAAAACTTGCTTGTGTGTATGGTTGGTATGGTTTCTATGGAAAGTCCTGCCTTTCCCACTGCCTCACCTCTGTCTCTAAAAGAGCTGCTGGAATCAAATCAAATGAAGTCAAACACATTTCAAACGCCCCCACCCCGTTTGAGGAACTCCCCTGATGTCTCTGGCACCAGTGTAAATATGAGATGACATTAAGAAAGTGTGTAAGCATCCAGCTGAGTGCACGTGAGAATTACGCAGAGCACACGCACAGACACGAACGCAAGCATCACTACATAAAGATAATTCAAAGCAATGACATGTCACAGGTTGTGTACATAATGTTCCTTCCTCACTACCCCTGTAGTTTCACAGTGCCTAGTTGAAAGGACCTGTAACCCAGCGTGTACAACTTTTTTTTTTTCCCCCAGGAGACAGCCTATAATGAGAAGGCACCATTATGGTCCAGCAGGAGCCCGTGCCTCTGTGCCGCTGCTGCTACCACAGTTACCCATGAGGTCTTTTTCTTTGTTAGTTAAGGGAAAGAGCAGCCACAGACGTCCCCCGCTCTCTGCTTGTTAGCCAGCAGTAATGACTAGGCTGTGGGGAGCCAGGCAACCAGGCCAAGACGCTGGCAGCCCGTTCCCCTCTGCTGGCCCTCAGCTCACCGACAGGAAGGGGAACAGAAGCAGACACCACAGAGGACACACTGGGAGGATCAGATCCGACAGACTGAGGAGGAAAGAAGGAGTGTAAGGGGAGGAGAGTTCTACCTCCGGACAGACCAAGGCCAAACTAGACCATTACTGACACACACAAAAGTACGCGGGATCTAACTAGCACCCCGCCAGTTCATAGACCTGGGATTATATCTGTGCTAGCCGAGCAAGGTCAATGTGCACTTTGTACAGACTGTGCCTCGTAGGTTTATGTGATTCTCCAGGATCATGTATTCACAGAGATATGATTAGAATTTCTAAGCCGTGTGGTTGTTTGAATTGGAGAACTTTGTAATGGGCAACATCTTCGCTCAGGGTTTTCCAGCACAATCAAATAAGATTTGCTTTTATCTCGGATACAAAATACAATAAAAACAAAGTGTGCCTGTGGTGTTTTAGCACATGAAAGCGATTTGAAAATACATTTCACAGTTGAGTTATTTCTATGATCTTACATGTAGCAGTTTCCACATTTTTATTTATAAATGATCTATATAGAGTCACATCGCAGCGTGCCGTTACAGATGGATATCACGTATGACCAGATCAATAATTCAGAGGGCGAGTCATCTGGATTACAAGGCAATACAGTTGCAGTAACATGGAAAAGACTGTTTGTCTGGCCACTGAAGGCTACCAGGAAAATCAATGTGAATAATCCACATGTATGTCATGTAGCAATAAATATATGGAGACAATATATATTTTAATGCACTCCAAGGACCTATTAACAATGAGGGATAGAAGCTGAAGGATTTAAATTCAATTCGATTACCAGTATTTTGGTTCACAGAGCTGAAGATGAAAACGCTGATGCTGCCTGAGGGGTGGATTAGCTGTTTAGGAAGGAATTTGATGCTCAGCATCGATAGTTTGCGGCAAGGAAGTAGTCAAACACCAGGGCAGGAGATCTTAAAGAGGAATGCAAAGACACACCAGCAAGATGCGTTTTACCACAGAAGATGGCATTTTACCAGTATGTGCCTCAGCTTGGTCTCCATCTCTTTATGTGAACTGCAGATCGAATGCAACATTGTGTAAAGACTCATAAACAACATCTGCAGCAGTGGCAACCGTGCACTCCCTCAGTGCCTCGTTTTCCTGCCAAGACCGCCTTTGTTCCCTCTCATCTGCTCAGGCCATCATCCTTTTCTCTCCCTTCCTTGCTGTTTTCTGTCAGTGCCTTCGGGAAGACCCATCTTTCATGTGAACTGTTGACTTAGCACGGGCTCGGCCAGTCCTGCACCGTGGATTCACTTGAATGGAACTGAGCTGAGCTGACTGCAGTGCTGAAACACAATAGGCAGTGCATTATTGATTGTGTTTGTGATCTAACCTCGGTGCTTGGGAGTACCCCCGCCTCCCCTTTTCCCTCCTACTCCTCCCTACCTATGCATAATTTCTGCAGCAAAACAGAGATTTTTTTTCCTCCCACCACTCTAATGAAAACTTGGGTGAACTATAAGAGATTTCCAATAACTCTTGATTCGGCATTCAAGTGCATCTCCTTCTGTTTACCCCACTGGTGGAATCTAGCTCTGGGCCTGTCAGAGGTCAGCATGGCACACCAAGAGAAATGTAGAGGAAGCCTGTACAAGAGCAAAACGGGAGAGCGCCGTTATAAATAGATGTCATCAATCAGGGGAATGTCCTTCATTTGGCATGCGTCAGTCCTGGAGGGATAAATGCATATTCAGTCTTGAACAATGACTGTCAGTCACACTGCTTTCCCTAGACACATGACAGCTGTGCACAGTAGCTTGTTACACACTTAGGAAATAGGCGCTGCAAGCAAGTAGTGGGGTAAAAGCTCAATCATTCCTCAAGGGAACTAAATAAGCAACAAAATATTATCCTCCCCAGAGGACGATTGATGGACTTCCCTGTTGTCTAGACTCGATTCAGCATTGATGTTTAAGACAGCTGACTTGATGCGCAGGAAAGATTACACATTCTGTGTAATGTTGCTATCATGTCTGATGTGCAACATGGCTGTCTTGTAGAATCCCAGAACGTCACCAAGGAGAACGCGACATTTTCCCAGTGGGTTCTCCCGACTGATCCTCGCAACTGTAAAGGGTGCAGTATGTTGTTGCCGTGTTATTGAAACAAGGGATGCAGCTGCTCCCAGTTGGATCACAATGTTCCGCCAGCAGTGGAAGAACTGTTTAGTCTCTCCCTTCACTTCCAGATTTTACAAAGTCACGTTGTGTAAACTCCTGCTCTGGCTTTACAGAGTACTAATAAGGTCTCAATGGTGCCTTCGCTGGATAGAAAACGCATACTTATGCTTTTGCAGGAACGCATGAATTAATTTCTTTATTTTCCTGTGGAAGAGACGGTAGTAAGAGGAGGGTTTTGTGTTCGTAAGTTTGAGTTGAACAGTGCAGCGTTAGCACTGCTTGGCACGTTGAGTTGTTTTCACCTGCTGCTAATGTAATTTGAGCAACAGGTTCTGCTTAGAAGAGGGTAGAAAAGTAGTGACTGTGTTCTCAGGACTTGTTAATATGGGTCAAGGCAGACTGCGTGCCAGCGTTTCCTTTTAGTATTTAGCAAACTACATTCCCTAGAGCTGTTTTTTTTGTTTTTTTGCATGGACTCTTGTAACTTTTTTTTTTTAATTGTCCTCTGGAGGAACGTAGAGTTGAACCATTTAGGGCCAAGCATGAATAAATACACTGAAAAGGCCTCTGGTTATGAAAGACCACAGAGGGAATGTTTGCGCTGTAGCCTGTAATTGTCAGTTTCATTACACTAACAACCAATTCAGGCAAGTCAAGGCTGAATGTAGTGAATGTGATTAGTGTCTCCACTAAAGCAGAAATGCTTCTGTGTGATGATAGGATTGTTTTACTACAATACCAGAATAAACTCCAGTCGAACCAGGCAAAGGAAATCATGCCAACAGTTGCTACCATGCTACCTATAAAACCCACAAACCTTCCACTTGAAGGTCCACACATGGAAACTGTTACACAGTCTATACATTTAAGTACAAAAGACTTACAAACAACTCACATCAAGTGGAAGCAGCATCCGAGCGGAAGCTGATGGGCAAAGCACACAAACACACTGCCAGACTTAGAGCCCGAGTGGAAGAGACAGAGGAGAAGTGAGGTGGACGAACGAGTATGGACCCGAAGCAGAAAACACAACCTGACGGGGACGAGGAGCTCTGTCAATATGGCTTGTGTGGTGACGCATGCATGCCGCTGCGGTGAAAGGACACAAAAAAGGCAAGAAGCTTAAAAAAAAAAAATATGGAAGCAGAAGTACAGAGTGATGTTGAACGTAAGCTGCGAGGTGCAAAAATTGGATATCCGCTTGGAAATTGTACTCCGCGTGTCACAGATTCTACAAATTCCTGCCTAATCAACAGCCAAACTCGTTAATATCCAAAACCTCTCAATCCAAACACTGCTAAGTATTTTCTCGTGATTAAGAGAGGGTAAGAGTGCTTTAACATTTTCAAACAACCCTCACCCAAAGCCAAGCAATTAAATGGGAAAACTCAGTGTAAGCTTACCCAAGTCTGCTCCAGGCAGGTCCCGCTTGGTTTGGGTTTAAATGTCAAGCTCTAACAAAAATCTGTAAAGATGAGGAAGAGGAAATGGAGTTAAAAGGAAACCAGCGGCCAGAATAAAGCAAAAGGGAGTGAAGCGGGGAGTTGAAAGGGGGACAGTAGCACACCTGCAAAGAAGCAGTCAGGCAGGGGTAAGTCACAAAAATACCCAAGCTCAGCTTGTCAATTATTAATTTTGGAGTCTGCTTTAGCATTTATTCATGCTGGCTTCCAGTCCATCGCAGGGCCGATCCAGACTGGCCGATTCATGCAGCTGTTGGCAAATTTGAATTTTCATTTCATGTCACATGCATGTCTTTGGAGAGCAGCAGGAAACTGTCGAAGCTGTGAGAAACTCGAAAAGCAAACACGGAGGGTGAAGTCCTGACTATTCAGTTTGAATATCTGACAGATACGCTGTAATAAATTTAGGGAAGGGTGTTTCAATTAAAAGAGCCCCTCCCTGTCCCTTCCACACAAACACACATGCGAACAGAGAGACCTGTTCATGTTGTTCAGTACATTTTTTTTTTTTAAATAGCACGGTGTTTAGCAACGTATCAGAAATTATTAAAACTTTTTTAAACTCAGAAACAGAACTTTAGAATTGAGAGTGTGTCCTGGATCAAGGTGGTTAGCACCTAATTTCCTAATTAACCTAACTTCACACAGAATGCCCAGGACACTCTTGCTGTGTCCGACACCAATTTATAGAACCTCCCTATTATTTTTTTTTTTTTTCGTCTACATTTTTGTTTTATTTCAAAGTGGTTGGCACCCTCTAGTTCCATTATTGCCACCTTCTGGCAGTTGTACCACCAGGCACTGGTTAAAAACAAGAGAAAAAGAATATTTTAAGATGAGAAATAGTTGCGTGACCTATCCTTTATTAAAATCCATAAATCTCTAATGAAGGACCATTTAAAGTGGATTCCATTCCAGACTTCATAATAAAGTCCTTTATTTTAAAAGGAAGACAGGAGACTGAACAAAAGAAAGCTTGTCCTATAATAAACTATATGTTTTCTAGGCTAAATGCCTGAATTTAAAAGCTAAACTTTGCTATATAAGCATGTCACTTGTTACTGGTGATATGTCGTTTTTTTGCATTGTAGAGGATTTAAGGTCAAGGAGCAAAGGAGGTGAAGATGAGGATGGAGGCAATGTAGCGGAGAGCGATGAATCTGTGGGAGCTATGTGTTACTGCTGTTTATAGAACTCCTTCTCTGTATTAGTCAGGACTCGGGCCCCTCAGGGAACATTTTTCATCTCCCCCTCTGTCTTTGAGTCTACCACCGCCATCTTTCTTCTGATTACCACCTCCCCGGATTCCTCTTTTCATACCGCACTCGTTTTTATTTTCCCTCCCTGTCTTTCAATACGACTATTTTTTATTTTTTTAAATCTTTGTGTTCTTGCTGTCTGGGCATTCTTGTGCTGTTTACTTTCCCTCTTCCTTATTCTTAGTATTCCTCCTCTCTCTGTCTTTTTTTTGGGTTTTTGGTTTTTTAGCCAAAGCTCTTCGTTTTCCATCTTTCCTTTTCTTGCTTTATCATTCAAGCCTTGGCCTCGGAAAAGGGCACTTTGGCTTGTGGAAGGGGGACCCACATTTGCCCTGAGCCAAGGTATAATGGGAGTTAACCACTGACCGTAAATTCTGTTGCAGAAAATGAGTGAGGTAGGAAATGTGCAGCGGTTGGCCGCGCTGCTTATTGTGTTGAGAATGTAACTTATCGCACAAGAGACCGCCGAGGACCCTGTTCTCGTCAATCTAGGTTTTTATTGGAAGATTGCAATAGAAGACCAGAACAATTTTTCTCTCCATCTCCCTCTGTGGCTGCTGTGGCTGGTTTTCGAACCTCAAACACCTTCTTCCTCTGTCTGTTCTCGCTGCAGTGACATTTCTTATTTTCTCCCTTTACTTTCTTCCAGGTCTTGTTACGTGGGCTGGTCACACATAAGGTCATTTCATCATGATTTCTTTTTTTTCCTGGTAGCGTATCAGAAAGAGACTGTTAAGAGTGTACTAACTGAAGTCCTCCTTTTAAAGCACTTTTAAACGCCTTCTTTTTTTTTTTTAACTATCAATTTAATTGTGACTTAATGGCAAGTTATAAGAAATGTCACATAGTGCCAGCCTGTCCACCATGTCTCGTTCCAAAGGTATGGTTGTATTCTGGGAAAAAATCCATATTCAGTGGATCCGGACATATCATATTATGCATCGCTGCATATTCCAATGATAAAAATCAGGCAGTTGAGGACAAGGTAACTGTGGCTATGTGCTCACTCTCTGTGTCCTCTTTATTCCTCCTTCTCACCTTCCCTCTCTGGCCACAGATTTTCTTCTATTATCCCCTGTTTGTTTTTTGTTTTTTTTGGGGGGGGGGTTCCCCCACTCACCTTTCTGCTGTGTATTCTGCCACTCATTAGACCACTTTGAAGTGACTGAATGAAGGTTGGCACCCTCTATATGGGGTCACTGCAGGCTCAGCCACCCTCCCTCACTGCCCCCATCACTTTAGCTCATCCCCGGCACCCCAGGCTGTGAAAGGTCAGCCGTCACTGGGACTCATTATGAGTAACAGAAACTGGAACGGACAGTAACTGCGTGTGTGGGTACCAGCAGCGGTATAGATCACGGTGGAGGTAAAGCACAGACCTTGAGCTTGTGTTTTTTGCTGCTCATAAATAATGATGGTCATTATGTATACCACTTAACTGTGGTATTCATAAAGTAAACAATCAATTTGTAGTTTCCTCTAATAAACACACACACTGAAACTTAATGCTCCAACCATGATGTATATAGCTGCATAAGTGGCATTGACACTTGCCCTATCCCCCCCTTCTCTCAGCCACATTCACAAATGCAAAGCCAGTTCATCACGCTCACTGAAATGTTGAATTTACAGTCATGTCCTTGACCACGTCTGGGCCCTGAGATCCACCTTCACTCGTCAGGAGACAGATTGGGTTGGCAGGCAGAGCACCCGCCCAGTTTCATTTGGGCATAAAAAGTAATAAAACAGAGGACTGATTGGTGGATTGTTACTGCTAATCATATGTCCCTGTGTCCCAATTAAAAGCCTGTTTGTCTAAAACTTTTGGCATAAACAAGCCATAGCCCACCCACACCCCATGAGGGCACTAAAGTGTGAGTGTGAGAAGTCGTGTTTGTGGGTACCGATCTTTTTGTCACCATGTGAGCACCTGTGCATGTGTGAATGCGTGTGCTCGTGTATCCTGCTGTCAGCGAATTCTCCACAGAGATAACCTTGAAGGAGAGGCTGTGTGCTGAGCTCTGATACTGAATGCCAAGCTGCAGTGGGCTCAGTGGTTGTGTGGCTAGAACTTCTCTGAGACCTTTAGCTACTTCTCTGAGACTTAATCCCAAACTTGCAATGAAGTGGGCTGCCAGAAGTGGTCTTGCTGCCTCCAAGTTATCATTAAAGCCCCTTTCAGACATGTGCTGTGGTTTTTGTGTCATAGAGTGTTTATATCTAAAGGATACGTGGTTTGGTTTGTTTTGTAAAGACCTGCTTTAAAACCCCCAGACTTAGTATTTTAGACTTTTTTTTTTTTTTAACTTTTTTTAGGTGATTTAGAGCCCAGCGTGACCACATTTGACAACACAACAGTCCACTTGGTTATCGGCTAACACTACCTGGATTATTGAAACACTAGATTTCTTCTCCACAAAAACTGGAGCACATACTTCTTAGATGGTCTTTTACTGCATTTGCACAGCAAGCCAATATTTATTTGGATGGCTTCAGCATCTATTGACCACTCAAGGAATTGCAGTTTTTAGTACTCGTTCACTGGAGTCAACTGCCCGAATGAGCACCCTGGACGTAATATCCCTTACAAATTTGCAAATTACTGTCAGTGTGGCTCAAGTCTGAATGTATGCATTCACATTTACAACACTCTCAAGAATTGGGCTCTGGTTTGTGGGGGGGGAAAAAATTATACCGAACCAGGAGGCATCTGAAAAGTTTGAAAAAATACAATGTTTTTATGTATATGCATCAACCATTAAGCTTTCCATTGTGTGCTATTAGCATGCTATAACTGTAATGAGTAATAAGGTGTAGCAAGAGCTGCACTTATGTATCTCAGCTATTCCGGCTTTGCTTACGCAATGTTTTATGGCTTCAGGTCCACCGTACATTATTCCTATGAAGACGTTGTTATTTTGTCATTGTGCTTTCAGCCCTTTTGATTAAATTAAGTTGGGCTGGTTTTAGTAATGCTTGTTATTTGCTTTGTGTTTCCAAAATACAAACAGAATCCTTGCTCCCATGAGCCCTGTTTAAGAAAATGATGCACTATGCATCACTATAAGCTAAAAATACAAAGCTCCTCAAACTATACATTAACATATGTTCCAGCAAAAATACTTGGCAAAAAATAAAGTAAATAATATCCACCCTGTAGCGCAGTTGCTTGCTATGCTCAGTTTGCATTTAAGCCTTGATAATCAGTATCTTGGCCAGCAAAATAACAAACTGGCGAGTGGTAAATGGCAGAAGACAATTTTTTATTTTATTTTTTTTTCCGCCCAGATTTTGTATGGACTCATTGTATTTGCTGATCCTCTGTTCCATGATGCTACTATACTGTTATGTCTAAAACATCGAAGATCTTAAATCAAACCTGTGATATGTTAGGAGGCTGGATTTGGATAGTTGCGGTATGTTATATTATAAAATATTATAAAACTAAAATATTAATTTATATGGTATACTTCTTGTTCAGCTGTGAAATGTCTTCTGTTTCAGTATATTTTGATAATGTCCCAATGTCCCAACCAGCTGCTTTATTCAGTCCACCTCGCTAATACTGGGTTGGATCCCCCTATTTGCCTTCAGAACTGCGTCAATTCTTCATGGCACAGATTCAACAAGCTGTTGGAAACATTCCTCAGAGATTTTGGTCTCTATTCCCATGATAGCATTACACAGTTGCCTTACATTTGTTGGCTTCACATCCATGATACAAATCATCTGTTCCACCACATACCTAAAGTGCTTTTTTGCACGGAGATCTGGTGACTGTGGAGGCCATTTGAGTACAGTGAACTCACTGTCATGTTCAGGAAACCAGTTTTAGATGATCTGAGCTTTGTGACATGGTGTGCCGTCTTGCTGAAAGCAGTCATCAGAAGATGAGTACACTGTGGTCATAAGGGGATGGGCATTGTCAACAACAATATTCAGATAGGCTGTCGTGTATAAACAATGCTCAGTTGGTACCAGAGGGTCCAAAGTGTGCCAAGAAAATATCCCCTACACCATTACACCATCACCAGCAGGCTGAACTGTTGATACAAGGCATGATGGGTCAG
>VVHJ01007181.1:25104-39955 GCA_015107715.1 Tylochromis polylepis
ATAGATTTTTTTTCTTTTTTTGGTTTTTTTTTTGTTTTTTTTTTTTTTTTTTTTTTTAAGTAGGAAGGCACCAGTTATTATAATTTTGGCCTGATATTGGTGTTTAAAATAACAGTTTGCCTGGTAGTTGGTTTCTTTTAAATAAGTTTGCGTGTTGAGTGGAATAGCGGGTGAAGCTCTTGTTACTCTCTCAAGTCTGACATTGAAACACCAAGGGTTTTATCTCCCACTTTTCCCACTTTGAGAATGGGGAAAAAAGGGGACACAGTCTGTTCTAATGACAGAGCAGGGTTCTAAGCACACTGAATAATTCCTGGATAAGCACCAGCCAAAGATAACTGTCATTGTTTGGCACTTTGATATTAGCAGACATTAATGGTAGTCTGTTAAATGCAATTCCCTGATACTTTTACTCATTTTACTTTTGGTGTATTTATACAATACTTAAAATGTGTCAACCCTACGACTCCACTACTTATATGTCCTTCCCATGTAAACAGGAGGCCTAAGAAATCAAAGGTTGCTGGACTACACCTCAACACCAGCTGAGAAAATAATCAGAAAAGCTGCTCAACAGCCTTTGGAAGAAAACTAAAAGAAACGAGCGCAGCTTCGTGCTTTTCTTTCTCTTTTTCTTTTTTAAAAGCCTGCTTCTCCAACAACAGCTTGTTCACTCACTGGAGGATAAATAATGGTTAAAAATTGACGCCAGCGCTGATGTTTCTCGTGCTACATCTGTGCCAGCAAGAATGCCCCCTGCTTTGTGCTCGTAAGCTGATATGGAGAATCGCATGTCTCCAACTGGTGATATGCTGGGATGGAAAACTCAGTTCTGTTGAATACATTGACAGTATCAGCAGAAAATACATCTTCTTTTCAATCATAGGTCACATTTAGATTCATCTGTCAAAGAGATATTTCTGCATCCGAGCTATGAATGTGTAAATGGCTTTTCCACCTTCATTTTTTTCCCCATTGGCATTCTTTCAGCACTGCTGTGCATTTGTTCCTTATCCTCTTCTACCTGTCCGTTTTCTAGACACGTGCATCATATCTCCCTGCCACCACGCTATAAACCACGGCACAAACACAATCTGCTGTATGTCCTCCTCAGGGTTGCCCTAGCAACACATGCCAATACGATGTCCTCCACCAACAAAACGATAAGTTACTATCTATAGCGGTATAGGTGACTCTCTTACAGTTGTCCTCGAAGTAGAGTGGTTGTGTTGGCGTAATAGAAGCCGCCCTAAGCAGAGCTGCATGCATAATTCAGTAGTGGACCTCATCCCGGCGCTTATTGTCTGGAGACCAGAGGCCGCTGATAAGAGATGACCTCTGCTGCAGCCTTAGTCACTCTGAAGAATCACCAGCAGGAGTGAAAACGGGTCAACTCTGCTGACCCCTCAGGCTTTTGTACGTTGCCACAGCACAATGACATTTTGTGACAGGCCTGACAGTCCACCCTGCAGTGCCACATGTACCACACCAGCCTTTACCGTGAAGGGCATCGTGAGAGAATGATGATGTTTGAAACCCAAGGTCACAAGGAAGATTTGGAGCGTGTAGGTGGCACAGATCAAGGTTCTGTTTATGAGCAGCACTTACTCCTTCCATTCATAAAATTGCAGGACTTCACATTCAAGCTGAAGCACTCACGTATTTCATTTTGTCTGTAACTGCTAAGACCTGACAACTCTGGGGGGGGTTTTTCTGGGGAAGGAAGCGGAACAAAGAAGAGGCACGAAATGGCCAACTTCTCTAAAATCTCATTGTCAGCATATCTGTCACCCAGTCCAGCTTAAAAATGATTGTGCCACAGTGGGGAACTTTCATTTATTTAACTGACATTATTATAATTTCCATTATTTATGTACCCCCCATTTGACTCAAGGGCAGATGTGAGAGGTTTGCAAAAATGCAAAAATCTTCACGGCTTGGCTCAATTCAGCTATATTTCTAGTAGCATATTTCACTGACAGATCTTCATCAGTGGAATAAATTATATCAAAAGTATCATAGTAGAAAACATTTTCTCTTTAATCAGGCCACATTCTGCATATTGAATAGATGTCTCCTCATTCATTTAATTAGAAGAGTCATTGTATGTGATTCTCTTTTCCTTTGGCACTTCATCACAGTCAAGGCTAAGCTGTAAGGAACAATGAAAAGGAATTGTTAAACCTTCCTCATTCATTTTATGGAGACATTGACAGGATTTGATAATTGTCATAATGTGCAGTTAGTAGAGATGGATTTAACATAAGGAGATAGAATTAACCAATAATCCTCTAGGTTTTCAACCTCCTAATGAGTATTTCTCTTTTATGTTGTTTCTTTTGTTTTGTTTTTCTCTTTGGGGTTTGTTTGGGGGTTTTTTTGGTGTTACTGCAAGTGGTTGATTGAAGGTTGTGTTATTTAACATCTAGACACTTTCTGCTCTCAGTGACATGGCTAATTTTTCTCACTGTCAGCATTTAGAGAGCGTAATATGTATTTAACCTCATCGACATACTGCAATTTTAGCCCATAAGCGAATGGATATTAGCTCATGAAAAGGTGGAGCTCACACTGAGGTGGGTTGCCAAGCAACTTGCAGATATGGAGCGAGAGACAAGCTGTTAAATCATGCAGCATATCTGAGATTGCCAATAGTGCATAGAAGAGGAATAAATGAGCCATCGGTTGATCTGCCAGTATAGTGGCTGAGCCTGACTTTGTGGCTTTCCAAAACTAGTGCATTAGTGCAGAAGATTATTGTGCTTGGTTGATATACAGTGTATACTACACGGCCATGCAGTAGACTGGTGACCCATCAAGGGTGCTCTTTGCCTCTCATCCTATAAGAGAACAAGGAAAAGATTCCCTATTCGATCCCAAGAGGAGACAGAAATCCCTTTTGGAGCTGCATCAGGAAAGGCGTCCTGTGTGAAAATCCACCAAATCATGTGACAACCCCCTTGTGAATAAGGGGGCAGCCGAAAGTAGCTTAAAGTGATAGAGAGGACTAGCACAGCATAACATTTTCAGACGTAGTTTATCTAGTACAAGTGATGATTCAGAGAAACAGGATAGGTCTGTTCCCCATAATTCATCTTGGTATTCTATTCATTTGCCAGTCCCTGCTGTTGAATGACCACTTCTGTGAAGTCTCCACTTTACAACACACTCTTTCTGTCAAATATTTTTGAAGCCTGGCTCAAGACAGCACTGGTGACCTCTCAAACTTCTGAGGGCTTCGTCCAGAGCCACAGAATAGCTTTTACAGCTGTTTTTACGGTGCTGTTAGTGATTGTCATGAAGATAAATTTCATCTTTATTTTGTTTACAAAACCAAACCAAAAAAAACTGTTGTGCCCTTTTATATAAATCTGAATTGTATGTGTATATGTGTATTTTTTCCCTTTAACGTTTCATTAGCTTGACTGATACCACTTCACTAGTTGGTGTCCCAGTAAGCCCATTTCCTTATGTTAATTTCCCCAAAGTTCTCTTATTATACCGGTTAAAATATTTCTAGCTCAGCTTAACTTTTTTTTTTTTTTTTTTAGTATGAGCAGAACCAATAGCTAGAAATTTTATCTCCGAATTTTCTCATATCCGATTTGGCAGCAGTTGCCTGTCTCATCCGGCAGTTCCGCATTTATCAGTTTTAGCCTGCTACACACGAACCTCATTATATTCCCTCAAACACAGTGACAAGGGTTTATGCAGCCTGGCTTTTAGTGAAGTCCCAGTCGTGCATTAGTTGGTGGAGTGCTATCCCCTCGCACCTCTTATTTTCCATAATAAAACACAGCTCAGCAAATCTGTGTGCCGCATGCATAAAGGAGAGCCACCCTCATGTCAGCCCAGGTTAGTCACAACAGGAGCACTGGCAAGGAAGGAATGTCTGCTCAGATTTTAATAATCCCACATCATTTGGTGAGGAATGAAGAAGAATCGTTTGCAGCTCGTTGTTTCAGAGATCTCAGCTGTTGCATTCTGGGCAGTTTGCGCCACTGAAGCATGAACAGCCTCTATAGCACTGCAACATGGCACAATTAGTGGCCTACATATCAGCTATGCTGCTATGGCATACATGGTTAGTTACTCTTAACCTACTTCTATGCTGCCAGGCGAACTCCAGCAGGAACATTTTCTTCTGTCTTGAACGCTCAGAGCAAGAAACACCAGAGACACTGTGATGTTGTCAATCAACCCTATCCCACCAGCTCCGCTCACATAAAGACTAAGATGCTTGGCATTACTCCAGCACACTGTGGTGTACAGTCAGAGATGTTAGCGTACACACACATTCGCTTGGATGAAGTGTACATGCACACGTATCTGCCAGTCTTCATCCCATCACAGGACTAGTCTCTGTTGCGTGGCAGGGCTTTGTTGGGGAGTTGACAGCGAAGGTTGCTTCATAAACCCGGCACGCATCCATCAAAATATCCCCCGCTGCTTTGAGAATGAGGGGAAGTGATGAGCCAGGGATTTTTTTTTTCTTTTTTTCCTCTGCCCTATTAACTCACTGTATCACCTTGGCAGTACTGTATTCTGTCACTGAGGCTACCAGGATGGCACGGGGCACTTGGGAAGAAGAATGGTCAGTCTTCAACAAAAATAGATAAATAATTAAATGTCAGATTTAGTCGTGCTTTAACTAGGAGTGAGGAAGAGTCTGTTTGAAGGGCGGTTGTCGCAGGTTGGGGGTGAGTGTCCGGTTCGTGAAATAAAAGATGTCTTTGTTTGTGTAGAGACTTCTGTATGTCGACTGTTGCGTGCATGTTGAGGGAGTGACTGTTGACAGAGTGGAATATGTGCGCGTGCCTGTCCTGCCGCGACAGCAGTGCAGCATAGCTCAGGGACTGCACATCGCTATGTATATGCAAATTGCATTGTCATACTGATCAATCCTGTAGGCTGCTGAGACAGGGTTATGTCAGGACTAGTCAGCAGCATCTTGGCTGGCTGTCTGTTTGTCTGGCCTGTTCCGCACTGTGTTTCTGTATTGCACTCTTCTGTCTGATGCTTTCCTTTCTGCTTCTCCTCTTCAGGAATACCTCTCTGCCAAGTTGGCCTACTTGGCAAACTATTCAGTGGCTGTAATTTGCTTCTGTTTCCCTATCAAGCACAGAACGTATTTACAAATCAAAACTTTGTGCAACAGGTTTAACTAAGTCCAATGTCTTTTTTTTGTTTCTACAGGATGCAACTTGAATAAAAAATATCCTGTGGGAGTGGAAGAACACAGAAAGGTGGTGTTGGACAACCTTGTCAGCAGGGATCTGCGTGGAGGAGAGAAGATACAAATCAGGCTGTGAAAACTCAGACTTCTGAGCATATTAGCCAATCATGCTTTAGCACAGAGGAGAGGCTAGTTTATTGCCCGAGAAACTCCCACTGTATTTTTTCCAAACACTCCTTGGTCATAAACAGACACATTTTCCATCTGTCATTTCCAATACCTGCCAAGATGTCAGTGCCACTGTGGCATTTCTGGTGACGGAGCACAAAGTGCGTGTGCGCATCCGGCTGGGAGGCCGGCGGGTCGGTGGGTGTACAGGCACACCTAGAGGCATTTTGGGGTTGGCGTTGCTGAAACATGCGGCCCTGGGCAGGTTCATGGCGTTGGATTACCCTGGTGCTTTTGGCCTGGGGAACACTCCTCTTCTACATTGGTGGTCACTTGGTGAGGGACAGCGAACATCCGGAGCGGTCCAGCCGGGAGCTCTCCAAGATCTTGGCCAAGTTGGAGCGACTCAAGCAGCAGAACGAGGACCTGCGGCGCATGGCCGAATCGCTCAGGTAAACTGCATGTTTACTTTCATGCATACTGCAATGAACAGTTAATATTTCTTTCTTAAGTCCCTTTACCTGCACCTGAGTACTGGTTGTGTCTTTCTGGACTGAATTATTATCCACAGTCTTCCTTTTCCTTTTCTGAAGATGTTCTGTACTATCAAAGTGAAGCTAGAGTAGAGTTTGTAATTTTGATCTGTATTTGTGGGGGGTTTTTTAAACAAAAAGTTTTTGTTAAAATGGATCTGTTCCCAGACTTTTGTTACTACTAAATCTAGAGCTCAGACATTTGGCACAAAACACACTTGAGAACAGATGTACTGTATCTCTTGCTTTGCCTATTAAGTAAACTTTTGAGTTGGAAAAAGTGCTGTTGTGCAATGCCTTCTTCCTCCTGTCCAGCAATGAGCACACAGTCTAGATTCCTGGCGGTCCAATCAGTAGTTTTCCAAATGGATGAATGTGGCAATGAAATGATTGTTTCTTAAGTTTTTATGGAACTTTAAGCACCATCTGTTTAAATCGGCATCTTGCGTCTGGCCTTAAAGTTAAAATGTTTTAGTGGGGTTTTATCAGCTGATCAGTGTTCAGTTTCAAAGCTGATCATGGGTGTTGCAGATGCTGCCTGTGACAGACAGATGGATGGTCTGTCGCACACCTCAGCAGATTTTGTTGTGTCATTTTGGAAGACAATAGCACATTGTATGAGCCCATTAACCACACAGTGTTTTTCGCACATTCACGCTATGTGTAATAGAGAGACAGATGGTTCTGCTCTTATCACCGCATGCCGCCGATGTTTCTGTGCACACATAAAGTCTACGCCTGTACATGGGTGCCTGTGACTGCGCATGCATGTGGGCGGGAAGTGGTAGCGCGATCCAGTGTGTGCCATATTAATAGGGAACTTCAGATGTTGCCATTGCTGCTCCTCTGTGATATTCCGATTCACTTTGATGCGGGGCCCTCATCAGTGTACACAGACATAAAAAACACACGCATGCACATTGCTTCAGACAGCTGGTCCCTGATTAAATCCCTTGCTTTTGTAATTATTCAAAATTGGCTTTAAAACAAAGGTGGAATTCATGGCATAAAAAACAAGTGCAGCTTTCAGTCGGCCAGTGTCCAGATGGGTCCCCGGCACACTGCACGCTTGTTGCTTGTTATTGAGTTCGGTTGTTGATCTGGGACCGAGGCCTCCGCAGTTGTTTACTGGGGCACTGCTACAGGGGCTTCACAAGTCCCTCTAAGCTTCTGCTAAGTATCCAGCACAGCAAGCCAAAAGCGGGCAATGGGTTTTCTGAGGTTAAGCTTTATGAGCTATCGACAGCAACAGTGGTTGGTTTGTCCTGTTCACGTCGTTCTCTCTTTGTGCGTGTATGTTTGTGTGCATCTGCGTATTGGTCAGATACAGGCCCAAGAGAGAACTCCAGCACCTCATCCCGTCATGTCTCTCTTATCCCTATGTTAGAGCTCTAATAGACGCAGAGAGGTTGTTAGTGAGCTGCCCATCATCCCTGCCACAGCTTCTCACTTCTCTGTTCATTGCCTCCTCTTGTTCCTCGTTTCACTCCTCCTTCACCTACAACCCTCCCTCCTCGTCCTCATTCTCCTACCAAACTGCTGACAGAGGTATGGCACGGAGCCAGACTCTATCCCGCAGGTTGTCACAGAATGACTGACTGTGTAACAAGTCACTAGCTCACTGATCGACTAGCGGAACGCGTGCCTAACCCAATTCGCAGTTTTACACGTTCTGCAGATTTGGTCCGAGAACATGAATCTCTGAATCTTGTACAAGAACCAGAGCCAATCTTTTTAAAGTACCTAACTATCACATTAGTGCGCTCATTTTTCATGAGTGGCCTCAAACCCATAAAACCGGCGTTATTGCACATTTTGCTGAATAGAAACCCACTTCACTGGCACTGATGTATAGTTCAGAGTAGAATTTAACTCGGTTACTGTCATCACACCACAGCAGAACTTGATAGATGTGTTATGTATTATCAGGCATTGTGGTGCATTAATTATATACCTGAAGGGATCTTGTTTACATCGTCTCATTCTCTTTGTCATAGAGAGTGAAGCTGCAGCAGTTTGCACGGGATATTGATTTTCTTGATCAGAAATTAGGAAAGTCGCTGAGATGACAAAAATGCTCAGTTATACAACCTTTTCTCCGCACACTTTTCACATAGTTTTGCTGAACTCTTCATTTCTTAAATGGAATTGTCATATAAAATTAATCAATCAGCACTTAGGCTCAAATTAGTATCACCTGGCTGGCCTACCGATCGAGTGCAGTGATTCGGTTATTCAGGCCACTCCTGTGCGATTTGAGTGACAGGCAGTGTGCCAACCTACCAATCGCCCAGTAGCATTAATGAGAGGTGAGCACGAGGTCAAGTTGCTTGGTCTGTCTGGCTCCACCCTCTCTGCAGCTGCTTGTCACCTCGGGCGTGAAGCCAGTGCTCCTGTGGAGACGGTGACACGCGCCAGCCTGATGGTCTGACATCGGAGAGAGCGAGGAGCGAGAGTGACAGCTGGGCTGAGCGATGAGGACCTGATCAATTCCCCCAGGCATGCCAGCAGAGGGACGGAGGCAGGGAGGGGACAATGCAGAGAAGGAGAAGAGGATGGGAGCATGATGGATGGTGTGAGGACTGCGCTAAGTAAAGAGCAGCAAGGAAGAAATGAAAAATGAGGACCGAGGGGATGAGAAGGGTTGCAGAGACCACAGTCATTGCGTTAATCTGCTTTGTATGTTATTTCAGCCTACCCCAGTGCTAACAGGCTGAGATATACAGTTAAATACTAGACGATAAAACAGGCAGTTTGCTAAATTTATCTTCGATAAACACATTTCACAGTGTTTCAGGTGACCCGGTGCTGTAAACACATGTAGTGTCCATAATTCAAAGCAGATACAAGAAATTATTTGCATACACAATAACATGTGGCCCAGATCTAGAACAGAAAAGGGCAAGATTGAGATAAATTGTCTTTACAGGCTTTGGTAAAATTGTCTTTAATGGTATAGGTCATTGACCATTAGACCTCAGTTACTTGCCTTCTGCGTGTACCTTGTCTATTGTTTAGCTTCTGGCTGCATTAGGTTTTAAAATCTGCACAGTGCTTTTTGCATACATTTGCCCCCTATCTTTTATGTTAAGTAGAAATGTAAGTTTGAACTGTAGAACAGATATCTGTTCTGTGAGGCTACTGTTCTCTCATGTGGAAATGGACAGTGAGAAGGTCCATCTATGCTGCAATTTAAGAGTTTAAGAGTGCAACCGCACCGAACACATGCTGCTGCCTTTACAGACCTGAACTTCCATCGACCCAGCCACCGCTCAGGCCCAGCGAGAAATGGTCTACTACCATAGACACTAGCTCCATTGTTGAAACTGTCTGGGGTCTGGACATCTCTGTCAAGTAGGACTCAGAGCAGAGCTTGCTCGCCCTGGATATACTGAGGCGTTGAAGCATGCGAGGCAAAAATGCACCATTCAGAATCAGTTTGCTTGGAAGAACAGTGACTCAGTGGATGTAGCAATGGATGCAACAAAGGAAGGAGGCAGAAACCATAACTAATATGACACAGGGTTGAAATATATTATGCAAAATTACAAAACATCTACGCATATCAAGTCAGCAAATAATACTGTAAATGGTTATGGCATCTATGTTTTATAAGAATTCCTTATCCGTTTTTAAAAACAAATGCTGAACATTGGTAGTAGTTTTCATGGTAAGACCAGGCTTTTCCACCAATTTGTAGTATGCGCTACGCTTGTATTGTCGTAGTTTATTAGCTTGACTTATTGGAGTCAAGTGATTTAAGATGTTTGAATTCCCAGAAAAGGCTGGAACATGTCAGACGAGCCTTAAAAGCTTGTGATAATTGAGATGTATATAAGCATGCAGGTTTTTCATTAATGCAAAGGAAAATTGTGTTTATCTTTACATGCCTGCACCATCCAGATTTCTTGATCTCTCCATCCATATGTATGGCATTTCTAGGTTAGCACATTGATTGACTTAAAAAGTAAACCTCAGTGTTATTTAATCTTACTGCTCTACCCATGTCTGATAACCCTGTGAACTCCATGGTTACTGAGTGCAGGAGGCGGTGGAGCGATAGCTATGGCAACAATTCACAGATAAACTGGGTTGGAAGAAAGTGGGTTGAATGTTCAACCTCACCTGCTTTTCCAGTTCAGTACTCAGAAATTGCAGGGCAGATCACCCCCTGCTTTTCACAGCTTTGTCTTTCATTCCTCTGGTATTTCCCCCCTACTTCACGTACCACCTCCCCTGACTCATTTTTTTTTCTCATCTGCTACTTCTCCTGTAGTGTTTGATTAAGATGCTGTTGAATCCAGCTGCCTTGTCTAGTCTCTATTTTAGATCCTCGAGAGATACCCTTTTTCTTTCTTTTTTTTTCTTTTTTTACTTTTTTGCTTCCTTCCTGTGTGTATCTGTGGCTCTTAATACCTCTGAGTGTTTCAGTATACTTTTGTAAAATCTGCATACAGAATCTTGGTTGGAGATACTTATGCTTAACCCACACTGTAGCACTGTTAAAAATGCACTCATTGAGGCATTTAATATATGGAACATGTGTTAAGGTTTTGCAGACTATATGATGTTAATTTGTTTATCAATTTGGACACGTGACAATCATGATGACAAAGTAGGATCAAATGAATAAAGCCAGAGTCACACAGACCTAGAGACCAGTATACATCCATTTGGCAGTCACTGGTTGGGATGCAAAAATGAGTATTCCCTGAGTTGTTTTGAGTGGTTGCTGGAGAGTGATGGAAGTTGTCTCCAGACCAGCCAACACCTGTCGCAAGGGAAAAACGTGTATTCACCAACCAGTTGACTAGTGTAGCACAGACCGGAAACGTGTTTCAAAAAGTGGTACATGTTCTTTAAAAGCAAACGTTCCGCATTTCCAGTTTGTATTGCACTTTTTTTCAAGTTTTACTACTGCTGCGTTAGAAGTTGGTAAGTATGTGCAGAAAACATGATAAACTACAGGCAACAGTCTTCCAGCAAATGAAACACACACTAGGAGGTTTTTGGTGCATTACCTTTTTTGTAATAAATTTTACCCAGTGAGATCCAACAACCTCCAGGAACCACTGCCAACAAGTCAGAAAATACATTTTCTTCCTTAGCAACTGGGAATTGTAGTATGGCGGACAACGCCCAGTGTGCACATGATGTCATGTGAGAAACCTCAATTCCTTTGGGTCAAAGTGCATCAATTCTGTTTGACCTGTAGAAGTTTATTTATTTAATTTGACATCTTTTAAAGCTATTTGACATTTTATAAGGTTTAATAAGCTAATAAACACTTTAAATTGCTTTATCGATTTAATTAAGGGAACTGCACCATTGTCAAACGGAATTGGTGGCAAATGGTGGTCTAATACGTTTTATTATCTTTTTTTTCCTTTAATTTGTCACATGTAGGTAGACTGTCTTTACTACACATGTAGGTAGTAAAGACAAAGTCTTCCACTTCAAGCTTAGATCGGTGGTGGCGATTCAAATGTACTTTGAGGTTTTTGGGGGCGTTTGTACATTTTTTATGATACCTCAAGAGATGTCTGGCTGTTATTTTTTATGTTTTTAATAATGGAAGTATATCTAATAGTTTTTCTTACTGGATAGATGTGATAGTCGAGATTAGCTCAATATTTGGTGTAGATTTTGAACTCTGTGAAAGAGAGATAACTAAACATTTGATATGTTGGGAGCATTTTGTTGCGTTCAATATAAAGGGCAGCTGAATGAACTTTTGATAATAAATAAGTAGCAAATAAAATACTCTGGTTTTATATGCATCAAAAGCCCTCTATATTTGTAATGGGAAATTGTGGACATAAAAACCCCACAGACTCCAGCGCTGCAATGTAACCCTGCCTCTTTTCATCCCCTGCAGATGTCAAAAACATTTCAGGTTACCTAGATTTCCTTGCCTTCTGTTTTTTGTGTGCGTGTGCTTTGTCAAAGAACAAAAAGTAACACTAGGAAATGATGTCACTTTGTACAGGAAGTAGGACAATTACAATGGAATAACTACTGGATTAAGGCCTTCAGGGATGGCTTTTTTTGAACAGAGTTAGCTGTGAAAAAAGATACTACAGCTGATATTTGGTATGAAAATGCACCTGGGTCCTTTTTTAAAAAAAGATCTGTGTCAGGAAGCTGTAGCGGGACACATCAGAGATTTCACAGAGAAAAGAAGCCCTGATTTAAGTAATGCACATAAATATCCGTGGTGCCACAATGTTATGCAGAGGTTTAGCATTCCATGATGCAGTTACATAATGTAGATGTCAAATAACCTTTCTTTTCTCTTCAGTTTCCATGGCTTTGAAGCACAATGCTCAGTTAGTGCTCAGTGAAGTGGGAGGCCAGGGCTTCTGGGGAGTGAGGGGGAAGTTGTGTGGCAAGAAAGGCTACTGCAACTTTAAAAGTCTCATCTTTATGCCTGCCAGCGACTGATGTTCCTTATTCATGGAGCAAATTGAGTTTGCATGCCTTGATGACTCATTAACATGGCCTTTGCAGCACTTCACTAATGCCCCTGTGCATTTGGACATATTCAATTTTTAATGAGTTTATATAGAGAAATTGATTTTGTATAATGTCAGTGCCATTTTTTTTTTCCTTTGGCTAATTTGAACTCTGTGTTGTCAGAGTGCTCATTTGTATCTTCATTACATGCATGTAATTCGTATTCATATAGAAAGTCAAAGTTTTGTATTATTTGTTTGTCGGTTATATAAATACATGAAAAAGGCCTGTCTTTGAAGTAGGTCCGACTACTCTAAGTGTCGCCGGGCCCACATTTTGCCATGACACCAACGCAGATTTAGAAAACAGTACCAGCAGCACAGTCATGCCTGGTAACAAAAGGGCCACCATAGCATCTGCAGCACTAATGTAGCATACGGTATATGCTGTAATCAGAGGGAATTCCCACTGCGTCTGCCGATAAACAGTCAAAGTACAGTAACAAATTGTAAATAATCAATTTAGTGCTCTAGTATAGCTTTTATGTAGCAGTGGTTTTTCTGAAATGGTAATTTAGTGTCATCTGTGTATGCTATGATCCTGCCACTAAATCAAATTTGTATCCATTAAGGAGTTAAAATGTTAGCCCATGGAGGTATTGCATTACAAACTCAATGCATTTGCCCTTCTTGTAGTAAAAGGAGAACCATGTTCTAGCTTTAGAAAAAACTAAAAGCAACTCTATCTTCTACATTATTTGATCAAATGTAACACATGGCATTTCACCATCATTTGCCTTTCACTTCACAGACTGCTCAGTGGATTCTTGGGATATTTTTGTAAAACTGTAGAGTAGGAGACAGGTCGGCCTTAACAAACATGGAGAGTGATTCAGTGCCCTGTGCATAATATTGAGCTCTGAATAAATAAATCAGGACAGGGCTATGGAAAGCTGCGCTGTGGTGTTTCTAGTAAATTAAAATAGAATTTTCAGTGGCGAACACTGCGAGATGCCGGCTTTCGTGGCTTAGTTTTGAATGCAGCTTTTAAGTCAGAAGTGGTTCACTAACCGGTGCATGTTGGAAGATGAACATTTTCACTGATTCATCAGAATATCCAGCTAGACTATTAGAGTGTTAAAGCTGTGTGTTTCAGATGGCATGATTCTGCCAGCGTTTGATCGGCAGTCAATAGAACAGGAAGAATTTCACAATATTCGCAGGCATAATGTTTGTTTACTTTATTTTCGAGTGGAAATCGTGACATTGATGTGTGCAAACGATTTTTATCTGTCATTAAATATCAGTTTTGCTCTTGCTAAATGTTCAAGCATTGTGTGACAAAGGTCTCAAAGACTCTAATATATCAAGGAATCTCTGTATGTGCATCTGCTTGTCACCACAACCGCTTTTACGATCTGCTTAAAACTTAGCAGGATTGCTGCTTAAGACATAAATGGGCGAAACACCAAATTAGAGGTTATTTGGATTAGAGTTGGTCTGATTTTGAGGTGCTCTTGCCTGCTGCATAAGTCATCATTATCAAAAATACCGTCAGCAAAGACTATTATGATGTATCAACTGCAACCAAATATGTCAGTTTTAGAGATGTTGGAGAAATTCTTTTCTTTCTTTTTTTCGGCTGTTGTTATGATTTTAAAAATATATTTGCAATTTTAAAATTAGGAAAATGTTCCATTTGTTTCCCTGGAACTAACCTTGGAATATTGGCTGTGAACCCATTAAAATCACTGTAAATGTAAAACTTGTGGCTTTATTTTGTCACGTCTAAATAACCATTTTAAAGACACACAAGTACACAATGTACACATTTTGTGACCCTTCATTGATTGAGATTAGAAAAACTAATTTCTCGCAGTGTCACCCATATTTATGTATTTAATTTTACAGTTGCAGCACAGCTTATCTGCAGAGATGGATATTTTGCACTCTGCTGTTACTAGTGATGTGCATGTTCCCAAGTTCACCGGTTATATTCTCTTATTGTGTCCCTCAGGATACCAGAGGGTCAAGCAGATGCCGGGTCCTTGGCAGCAGGAAGGCTGCGCTCCCTGGAGGACCAACTAACCAGAGCCAAGCAGAAGATCCACAGCTTCCAGAAACTTACTGGAGATGGTAAGCAGAGTGGAGTTACCTAAAAGGTTGCAGGGAAGAATTTGGCACAGAGCTTACAAATATGGAAAAAAAAAAAAATTGATTTTCAAGGTGTAGGCTGTCTATGAGCTTTGAGTCTATGACTCCTGTAAGCTTTTTCCTGCAGCGAGAATCTGAGTCTAGTCTGGCGTTAAGCCTGCTCTAGCTCTGGAGCAATAATGGCAAAGCCACATGATGAGATGGACAGGGTTATGTGTGTATTTGCCACCCTAAGCATGGTCAGAGGGGCAGGAAAGCTGTCAGGTGAGCAAAGAAATGTGTGAATGAAATGGAAGCAGTGTGGATGCACCATTGGCAAGAGTGAAAGGTGAGAAGAAAAAAAAAAACAGACCTAGAAACAAAGG
>VVHJ01007182.1:7775-19424 GCA_015107715.1 Tylochromis polylepis
AAAATGAAAAAGGTAAAAAAAAAAAAAAAAAAAAAGTTGTGATGGGAAGTGCTGTATACTTCTCACCCTCAATGGTTACCATCTTGGGTACATGGCAGAAAGTGAGGGATAGAAGAAAGATGCGGGAACAGTATGAATGCCTCTGTGAAAAAGTGTTGAGTCACCTCTCATTTCTTTATATTTTGCTTCCAAGGAACCAGACTTTCTTTTAATTTTTTTAAAGTGCTCTTGAGCAACAGTTCTTGAGGTTTTCTGAAGGTCTTTCAATGTTTTTCTTTGGACACTAGCTGCTTTTTCAATAAGTTTCCTGACCATTTTTAGAGTGATGTTTTGTTAAAAGCAACCTAATAATGACTTTTGAATAATTCAAGCATAACAAGGTGTCATGTGGAGAGTAGAGAGAACGGACCCAAATGCAGACACAGGGGGATGAAGTGGGTATAAACAAAAGGCGAGCCTTTATTGATGGCTGTACAAAAAAAAACCCACTACAAAACAACTAGCCAGGGAAACAGAGAAAGAACTAACAAAAACCTAAACTGGGGACAACTAAACAAAAGAACACGTGGAACAAAGAAAACATAACTAAAACCTGAAACCAGGACCAAGGAGCCTGAGACATGAAACACAGCGAAAACACAGAGAAAACACAGAGAAAACACAGGGGAAACACACAGGAGAAAACAGATGATCCGACAAGGAACAGAGGAAAACACACACTATGTATACACACTATGTATACACACAGAGGGAAACGAGGAAATGGCAAACAGGCAGGGAACACAGCTGAACATAATCAGATGAATCGAGACAGGGAGGAAGCAAAACAGAATACACTGATGCAGGGCACGGAACTGTCAAGGAAATACATGAATATAGAAACCAGGACACTAGACGTAACACAAGGAACACAAGGTAGGCACAGTGACAAAACCTAAGGGCTGGAAAATCTCTAAAGTACTAAAGAATAACTAAGGAAACTAGAAATACAAAAGACAAAGCCATGAAAAACCACTAAATCACAGAACAATAAGAAAACAAAACATAAACACGGACTCATCAGACTCCGGACCATGAGAAAAGATATAATATGTACATTAATTCCATCCTAGAAAAAGAGCAGTTCAAAGAAATCATTAAAAGCCCAAAATTACCATGACACTCATACCCATGATGACTGAATGTAAACTTCTGACTACAACTCTCAGTGGACTCAAATCCTCACTCAATCATTTTATATTTCTCCCCAAAGAAGAATGGTTACAACGCATGCCTATATAATGACAGTATCAGTGGTTCAGTTCCACCTTTGGAAACTTTGTTGCACAGATACACACTCTTTTTCTCCCCATATTTTCTGCAAAATGCTGAGACAAAAACTTTGAATGTTACCAACAAGTATTTTCAACTCATTTGCAGGTTTCCAGCCTTTTCAAAGATGGCACTATTGGGACGGATATCAACATTGTGGTGGTTAGCTTGTTGCTGCTGGAGCAGGACCCTGTAAGTAGATTTAGACTAACTCTCCAGAACGTGCCTGACTTGTGTTGTTTTTAACTTGACACTGATTAAAATACCCATGGCTGTGCTCTAAATCTCAGTTTTTCTCCCTACAATTCCAGTTGGGCTTGACTATAAATCATCACGCTGACCAGTCCCTCAACAGTTTCTGTCAATGGCAGTCGGGTCTAGTGGGGAAAGGTGGTAAACGGCACGATCATGCTGTTCTCCTCACTGGACTGGACATTTGTTCCTGGAAGAACGAGCCCTGTGACACTCTGGGTGAGATAGGGCTTAGCTCACTTTAACAAGCCAAAGATCTGTTGTTTTTTTTTTTTTAACATGCATGTGGAAAGCAACAGTGTGACATTGTCTGCACCACTGACAACTAAGAACCGCTTGCATTGCTAAATGTTGTCACATTTTAGTTAACGATAGCCTAGATGTGATGCTGTGGGTGCAAACATTATAACAGGGCTGACAGGTGCAAGCGAAAATAGTTGTCAAGAGATGGACTGGCAGTCATTTGTCACTATGAGCAAACCCTATATTTTACTAGAGTATTAAACCGTGCCATAAAAAACTAACGACAGTATGAATGCAGACACATGTAGAAGGAGAGGGGGGCTGGTATGCAAGAAGGTCAACAGCTTGAAGTATAAAGATCAACTTGAACTGTCATTTCAGGCGAAAGTAGCTCATTAAAAAATTGTCTGCCGAAGTTGTTTGTAACAAAACAAAACAACAACAAAAATATAGGGTCTACCCAATAATACTTTAACTAAAAGAAAAAAAACAACTGAACCATTGCTGCTAAAATTTAAAATCTGGCTCTTTCAGTCTAATGTCTCAGTCATACTGGAGTAACAATAGGACAGCGACTTCCTTACGGCTGGGAAAAATTGGTGCTTGTCCAGTGCTTACATTTAAAAATGTTTTGCATTCTGTGACTGATTACCAATAGTTATGACCACCAACTGGTCACCCAGAGGTTGAGAATACTCACCCTCAACCACCTCAATAGTTGTAAAGGAAGTCCTAAATTTGTGTCCCAAATCTTCGAGGTTCTTGCTGGTCTCTCCTTTATCACAGCGAGTAGTTTGATGCCCTTCCTGGCACATCAGATCCCGCGTACTTTGTCACCTGATGCTACCTGCTACACAGTTAACAGTAGTCCTCTATGCTGATTGGCTAACAGCGTCTAAGAACTAATTTAAAGTAAACTGGGCAGGACATGTGAGGTTGCACTTGGCAGTTCTGTGAGATTTCCCTTCCAGGCAAGCATGTATGTGAATATACATGTGTGGCACATATTTGTTGTCTTTACAAACTGTCAGAACAGACTGTGTACTCAGTGTAAGAGAACAAGAATATGCTACAGATTTGGGGTTTTATCTTGCTTGTTTTTCAAGTAGCCCAGATTTTCAAGTAACTTTTCTCTCCTTGTTGTATCTGCAGGTTTTGCCCCCATCAGTGGCATGTGCAGTAAGTACAGGAGTTGTACGATCAATGAGGATACAGGACTTGGCTTGGCTTTCACCATTGCACATGAGTCTGGACACAAGTATGTTTAGAAGAAATTGTAGCAGCAGACTTAAAACAGATGAGACTGCCTCAGACTTCAATGTCATTTTGGAAGAGGCAGCCTAATTGGCTTTATGCTGTCTGTGGATGTCATTTGTGTTAAATGACAGATGTGGTCTGATTTAAACAAACGCACTCTGAAATAAGAGCATTACATTAGACCGCTACTTCATCCACTCCATGACATTATATGGGAGAATAATGGAAACTACCCGAGGCAGTGCAGCTCTGTGTTTATATTTTTATGTTACCGGTGGGACTGGAGGCAGTTTATTTTTGATATGTGTAGATGTCATGTTGCAGTAAAACTCTTCTGTGTGCCTCATATGTTCTTAAAACAGACTATGAGTTAAGTGTATTCACCTGGGTAATAATATGTCAAAATATCCATACACTTAAGTATCCTAAAGCTATTAATCACTGACACACTGAAAACGGCATAAGTGTCAAACATATGACATGGTAAGGAATCAAAGAAGGGAGAAAATGTTGCAATGTGTGCAACAAACTGTTTTAACAAATTGAAAAAATGGGTACACAATGACATCAGCAGGGTCTTTACACAGAAAACTATCAGAATGAGTTAAATCAAGCCAATTTAAAGAATTCATGTTCATTTTCTTTGAAATCCTGTAACATTGAATAATTTGTCTCAGTATCAAAATGTGAATTATCATCATCATAAACTTCAACTTTACTCACAAACAGCTCACACTATGTGCAAGTCCATGTATTTATATCTCATTGCGCCTCAGGTCTCTTATCTTCATTTTCTCTAGTTTTGGTATGATCCATGATGGGGAGGGAAACCCTTGCCGTAAGACTGAGGGTAACATTATGTCCCCTACTCTTGCTGGTAACAATGGAGTCTTCTCCTGGTCCACCTGCAGTCGACAGTACCTTAGCCGCTTTCTTGGGTAAGCCCAATTAACGCATATTATTAAAATTACCAGTCATGCATTTGGCTTTCCTCCTAACTGACACAGGTACTGTTCTATAATCACCAGAACAGCCCAGGCATCCTGTTTAGTGGATGAACCCAAGCAGATCGGTCAGTACAAGTATCCTGAAGAGCTTCCCGGGCAGCTTTATGGAGCAGACACACAGTGCAAATGGCAGTTTGGCTCCAAAGCCAAACTATGCAGTCTTGATTTTGTCAAGGTAGAGTAATCGCCTAATTTGTCTGAATTATTGGATCTCCATTTCTTATTTATTTTTTTTATGTGTTTTAACAAAACTTGCAAAAACAGTTGTAACATGCGTACACACATGTGTACAAGCATGCTGAGCTGCTAGGAGAAATAAAAAAAAAAAAAACTTTTTCTGGCTTTAACCATTGTGATTTATTATAATGTCTTATTTCATAACGTCCTGGACCAGGAAACAAACAACAATCCTTTACACTAAAGAAAGAAGAGGATGGATCAGTGTTATCCATGGGCTATCCATGGTTCTGTTTGTACATGGACCAACAGTCCTTAATCATTTACTTTTCACGTTTCTTTGCCAACACTGAGAATCGCTACAGTTCCTTGTAGTGAGAAGCGGCACCCCTGGACCATATAGGAGCTGGAATTTATCCGCTTTACAGACTTAATGATCCAGTGCTAAACTGGCACTTTATTAACTAGCACAATCTTTACATCAGCAACCTTAACCCCCCCCACATTTGACCTTCATTAAAATGCATTCCATCATTTGAATGGGTCCCTATACCACCACCCCAGTCTGCATCAAACCCTAGTTGTTTTGGTATAAGCCTTTATGCTAGGTGCATTCAGAGATGCTGATTCACATGTAAATTTTATTTAAAATGCCTCAAGCTTTTCTTCTTGCATGGCTGTAATTGCTGGGAAATTGACTTTGCCAAGTCGTATATGGCATTAGCCCACATGACGACGCCTTGGCTGTTCACGTCTTCCCCAGATCCCTCCTATGTTTCCATAATAGAAGATCAAATACTATATCTGCATGTCTTAGATCTGTGTAGGAGTTGGCAGGTGGTATATTAACCTACAATGCTGATTAACAGTGGATTCGAGGGTTCCATTCACACTTTCACCCTTTTGTCTTGTCCCTGATATTATCACGCGCAAGGATTTTCAGCATGATACCATAGTGGTCACCCACCTGCTCTATGTCAGTGAAGTAGATCTGCATAAGGTTAAGTCTTGAACACACCAGGGAGCTGTCTGTCCCGCTTCCTCACTCCCCCCTTTCTGATTCCATTCTCGTTGCCAGTTGCAGTTGGGCCAGTTGCCAAATTCTGCCGCCTGTCTCTCGACCCCAGCTCTCCCTCTGTGCTCATTCGCTTGCTCTGTCCCTGTATTGCTGGGTCAGATGACACATACAATTATAGCCGGTTTCATTAAAGACGTTTACTGATTAGTCTTGACACAGAAGCACTGTGGAGAAGTCTATCAGAGGCAGTGGGGGCTTATCAAGCAAAGTGATGGTGGTCCTGGCAAAAATCAGGTAGAGGGAGGAGAAAACGGAAAGGAACTCATTGCCAAAAGGTGCCACAGATAATAACAGCAGCAAACACCGTGTCTGATGGACGTCTCATTCTTTGTGTGTCTCATTCGACAGGACATTTGCAAGTCGCTGTGGTGTCACCGCACAGGGCATCGGTGTGAGACCAAGTTCATGCCTGCTGCAGAAGGTACCACTTGTGGCCTGGACATGGTGAGGAATGGTCTGCTTATTTATGTGAAAGACCACAGCAATCAGAATGTTATTCTCCTGCTTAGCATCCTAATAATTAGCACTTCATTGAGTCAAACTAAATCCTTGTATCTTAGAAAAAAATCCTAAAAGATCTTTAAAAAGATGCAAGGATTTACGTTAAGCTCAAACTGATGACAGCTCAAACTGCATTTTTTTTATTTGAATACTTCCTTGATCACAGACAGTTAAATAAAATAAATCAGTAACCATCAATGCTCCTCATACATGCATGGGTGCACATTTTGGGCACTACTCTCCCAAGTGGATTGAGTTTATTTGTACATACAGAAACATGATATTTAGAAAGAGAGAGAGGCGGTGATGTGTGTGAGTGCAGGGTTTGGCTTGGATCAACTCAGGTCTGCTGCACAATAGATGTGCATGTGTATGTGTGCATTTTGGCTGTAGCTAGAGAGTCTCTGTGTTCAGGTGTGGTACTGGGCATTTCTCCAGACCAGGAAACACAGGCAAGATGCCACGGCCAACACTCAAGTACTGATAAGAATGCTATTTCTGTTGTCTTCTTCTCTTTCATTTCCTTCCTACTCTTTTCTCCAGTGGTGTCGGAGGGGTCAGTGTGTTAAATATGGAGAGCATGGTCCTAGAGCAGTGCACGGCCAGTGGTCAGCCTGGTCTCAGTGGTCTGACTGCTCCAGAACCTGTGGTGGAGGTGTCATGTACAGGGAGCGCTCCTGTACCAGCCCAAGGTATACATACACTTGCACACACTTGCAAAAGCTAATCTAATTCATCACCTATTTTAATGCTTTAGATAAGATTAACTAGGCAAACAGTCGACAAAATGATTCATGTTGTCACGCAGCTGCTTCTACAGTGCAAATCTGAGGTGCAGTTTGGGCCAGAAAGAAATTCTTGAAGGTCTTGTATTCTAAAAAAACTTTTTTTTTTGAACACCTGAAAGTGCTGGCTGCCAGGTAGCTGTCAGCACAGTTATGCACGCACATTTTGTTCGTGCACATACACACACATGTGCTGATAACTGCTCTCATCAGTCAGGCTGACAGTCCAGACGGACAGACTATCTCTCCACATGCTCCAGACAAGAAAAACCTCCTAATGGCGTGCTCTTTTCTCTGAAAGCTGCCAAGATAGTCAGCAAACGTCCCCCATTGCTGCTCACTCACACAAATATAATTCTACATAATTCTGTAGACCCAGATCCCACAGTGCTCAGTGTTCATGTCATTACAAGCTTGACAATTTTTCAGTTTTAATGTTGTATTTCACAACAGACATGCAATCTCTCGTTAATAATCCCTTGAACACGTAAAGATTTACAAGATCTTTTAAACCTTCTTTTCCACTTCCCTTTAAACCTTTATTTCATATTCCATTTCACTTCTATCACTATGCTACGATCAAACAATGTGGCAAGTGACTGACTCAGCCTGCAGTCAGTTAAACAGCTGCCCCCACGCTAGTTCTGTAGCATGGTTGCAGTGGGATACTTGCAGAGGTGATTACTTTTCTGATCATTCATTTAAGCTTCTTTTCATCCTTTACAGTGTCATGTGTTTACTCCATAAATCAGAGTTGATCCCACGGGGGCCATTCTTTAGCAGGTTTATCCTATGTTTAAAGGGGTTTTGCTGTTCCCTTCACACGGCTCAGAGAATGGTGGACTGAATTAAAAAAAAAATTGTATCTCCATCTATTGGAGCCACAGACAATTAGCAGAAAGTACACAGATTCTTAGACAGCGCCTTTAGTAATTTTTTTTGGTGATCCAGCCATCAACTGAATCTTTAGCTTTCTTAATACTACATAAAAAAAGAGGAAGAACTGACAACAAAAAGAAGCAGCTTTGCAACATAGAACTGATAATCATGCATGAGCAAACACCAGATCACAAGTTTTCTGTACGAATGATGGCTAACATCCAAAGCAACTGCACAGCTTGATTGGTGGACGGTCCTCAAACTTTATTACTGCTGGGTCGTTTGCACTGTTAAGGGTAGCCATCAAGTAGGAATTAGTCATAGCATGTTGGATCATAGTGGTGTGCCACGTCCAATTCTGCGTATTTATACACACATGTGTGGGTCTCTGAGTGTTTAAGTGTAATTGAAATGTTTTTTTCATGACGGGGACACAGCTGCCTTCATATGTCTTTTAGCCATGCAAAGTGTACATGTGTGACTTGAATGTCAAAATGACTTCATAATATATATATGAAATGAGAGCCTCTTTTCCCACTCACCCACTCTGACCTGAACTTTTAGTCAAGACACATAAACTGGGCTTCGAGCTCAGATTCTTTTTTAATTCATAATTCATAATTGAACTATTTCAACTGCTGAAACATAGTACTATGCCACACACAGTATCGCTACTTGTATTTCTTATTGTATGTCTAAGTATTTCTTACACTTTAACTAACAGCCCTTCCGCTGCAATATAAAACCCTTTCAAGTTACACATTTTCACCCACTGCTCAGTGCTGTTACCCTTGTGTATTAGGATTTACGCAACTTCAACTTCTATTTCACTTTAAAAAAAAACAAATAAAAACTCAACTCAACAATGGCTGTTTGGAGCATGAATTCCAGATGAGTCTTTAACCCTTCTCAACAATTTCACTTTGACTTACATAGCCAACTGAGCTCTTCATAAAAAAAAAAACCCCATTCATTACTTGTGTTTCCAGTAAGAGAAGAGTTACATGTCTTGGCATTGTGGTGTCGATAGAGTCCAATGTAAATACACATTTAACATATTTTTGGATGACATGCTGCAGTGGCCAGCAGTAGATGACTAAAATGTGGTAGTATGTTATATTTCTGCTACCAAGTTAAATTCACTGTAGCATGTGAACCTGTAATTGGAGTTAATTTGACTTACAGCAGCAACAAAAGTACTTGTTTAGGGTAAGGAAGAAGTCATATTTAATGTTAAAATACAACCTTTAAACCCTTTACTTACATTACAAAGCTTAATGTTACTAGTGTGATGAAGTAGAAGAGGCCTCTATAATCAGGGTAAGGTAATATGCACCTTGTGGAGTACTAGTGAGTAGAAGGGGGCTCTTACAATTCGAATTTATAGAACTGATTACAATTAATAATTGTGATTTAATAAGCTGATAACATTTGAAATAGGTGGTTTGGTGTCTGAAATCACACAAAGCCAGATTAATGCATCTTATTGTCTCATTATTTTTCTCTGTACACATTAAACAGCATTAAGCTGGCGTGTTTTTCCAAACAGATGGAAGTCCACCTTGGAAATAGAAATAGTATGCAATTAAACTTTGCTAGTTGTCTGTAGCTAACTTGTATTCCCATTAGGAGAAGCGTTACCTGTTTTGGGATTGTGATGAAGTATACCAAAGAAGAATCAATGAAATGGACTGAACTTTCTGTATGGTACTGCATATCTCATTGTCCGGTATGATCTCCAGAGTAAACCCCCTTATGTGGTCCAGCTCAGAGATTTTGTCATGTATCAGTGATTTCCACTACAGCGTCACAATCAGTTTCTAGTTTAAGTTACATTTGATTTTTGCAGTTCTATTAAAACTATCTGACCTCATTTTTTGGCCTGTATTTTAAATGTCACACATTTTGAGCTGAGTGCTCAAACGATTCCTTAAAAATGACTTTATTTATTTTTTCCATTGACCCATTTCATTATATCAGCTCTATTATGGAGTCCATTAAGATATTCACAGAGTTACTTGGTATCTTCTTTACTCATCTAGCTTCATCACTGCTTACTTAATAGCAGGCAGACACCAATGTGTCTGTTCTGTCCATCACAGCCGACTCGTCTCCTAATCCCTGTGAGGGATCAAAGACACAGGCTGCTTCTCATATGATACACATTATACACCATGACTGGCAGACCGAAAAGGGTCAGGTTATTTGCCAAGTTCATTTATCATTCTTGTAGAACTAAGCAAAGCATTGCAGGAGTAGCTGCTGAAAATAATGGATTGATGCTACTAACCGTTGAGTTATGGGGTCAGACAAACAGAGAAGGGGTGGAAAGATGCTGAAGGGTGAACATTAAATCCATTAATGAAATGTAATGCTGTCATTATCGGAATAAACACAATTAGTTGTCAGTACTCCTTAAACGTAAATAGGCTGGTGTATGTCTGTATAAAGCACTGTTTCACATCCATGGCCATCCTCAGCTCAAATAATTCAGCCGTTCAGACAGACTCAAGCCTGATCCCAACAGCAGTGTGTACCCCTGAGTCACATTTTACTCCATGACTCATGATATTCAGAGTGTGTTTGTCCCCAGTAATCTCTGTGATTATTTTGGCCCCTCTGCTCTTAATCTGGGCAGAATGAGAAGGATTAGCCTGAATCGGACTGCCTGTGTCTGTTATCATCTTTACCCCCAAACTGAACCGCCTGGATAGTCTGGGGTGTGCTACTAAAAACTTGTGAAAATATCCCTGACACGTGCAACCTTTGCCTTGCTACAGAATCTTCAGTCAGCAGGAATAGATCCTAAAAGAATTTGATTTTGCGCAAACTCATTCATTTTATAAGGTAAGCATGTATGTTTTGCTCAGGCTTGGAGAAGGCTTCCGTGGGATCAGCCGATTAAAGCCTTCCCTTCTAGGAGTAGCTCCAAGATGGAAAATGAATCTTCTCCCCTTGCCTCCCTCTTTTCCTCACTGCATCTCCGTCCTTGCTCTTCCATTCCCTGTAGACCACCTGCCAGATCAAAGATCCTAATCCTTAGCAAAAAGCCTGGGAGATTAGGTTCATGATCTTGACCTGGTTTTATAAGGAGCATTTTTTTTTGTCACACCCTAATTCAACAGGGTACACGATTGGGGAATGATGGTACTTAGACCATCGTTTGGTGGAATCTCCCAGTGGACTTGTAAAAGTGTCACAGCAGCAGAATGTGGATCTATTGTTTTGTGTGAACTGCAGAAAGGGAAGTCCTGCGAGGGACAGGGCGGGAGCAGTTGACTCAGAAAGATGACAAGACTAGACATAGTGACCTCTGAACTACGGGGGTTTCAGCTTCTGTCTTTGGGCAGATTTAGTAGGCTACTGGGACATTTAAACACCCTTTAGGGTCATAAGGACCTGGCATTGGGGCTTGCTGTATCTGGTTTCTGTCTTGTTGTTAGAAGTAAATTTACAGTTGCAGTGATACTGGATCATCCAGATAGGAGCGGAAAGAATGATAAAGAGAAAAGGAAGAGAGACAAAGAGTGCTGTGAAACGCAGGGCCAGCTTGTACAAAGTCTATGAAGTGCATTCAACTACCTTCTCAAGTAAACTGCCCATCTTATGCGATTCTCAGATCATGAGGCCTCGACTGATGGAGTATACACTGTAAACCCCCGCTGGCCTGCCGTAAGCACATTACCATATGGGCTGCATTTGTCTGCTGCTAAGTCTTAATAAGATCAGGAGTACAAAAACCTGTGCCAAATCCCCCTCTCACCAAGGGATGCAAAATTGGCACAGAGCAAATTCACACACATACACAGACACACCTTGAATGGAGTTCCATCAGTCTTGGCAGCTAAGTCATTCTGTGATTGAGTCCAGGTCTAAATAGAAGGGCAGAACAGATATCTGCTTGTCTTGTTTGCTGACATCCATTATACACAGACATTTTCATTTGCTGCAGAAAACTTCAAAGAAATATACGTCTAGCTTTTCTTGTGGTGTTTACTGTTTCTATTAGGCACTGTTTGTGTTCCATTGCCAAAGTGTTTCATTATATTGTCACACTTAGTGAACAGTTTTTATTAGACATGTCTGATCAGCATGGTTCCCCAGTCTCTGTATGTATGTGTGTGTGTCTGTGTGTGTGTGTGTGTGTGTGTGTGTGTGG
>VVHJ01007184.1:7350-33763 GCA_015107715.1 Tylochromis polylepis
TTTTTTTCCTGTACACCCCCCCCCCCCCCCCCAGTGAATTAATGAAAATTAATTGACAATCACAATAATTATGTTTCAGCATTAAAATGTTTTACAGATTAATTGAAATTACAGAGGTTGAGCATATTAGTGAATCATCCTTTTTGGTAATAACCAGTACTCTTAATTTAGGGCCCTACATTGGATGTAATAAATTTGTTAAGCACTGTACATTCACCTTTACTGAATTGCATTTGCAGGAGAATTCTTAAAACCTTCACAAATAACGATAAAAAGATTGAATAGATGCCAGTAGAAATATACAGGAAAACTTGAGTGACTCCGTCTTTTAGGAGGAACTCCTTTCTCAATGTGACTGTTTTAAAGCAAGCGAAATATGCTGACTGCCAAATCTGGAAAGTGATCACTTAAAAATCATGTCGCAATAACGTGTATTCAAACACTTCGAGCTCTGCCTGTTGACCTTTTTTAACGGTCTTTCTGAAATAGCAGTGGGAAGTTCACAGGATCAGATGTTCCAGGACTCAGTCCAGTCATGGGGTTATTCGAGGATCATTCCTCATTCAAGGGAATATCGCACAGCACAATATCGCACAAGACAAGAAAGGCAATCCATATTTGTATCAATCTCATAATTTATTTAAATATATTTCATTTTTAAATATAACTATAGTATATATATATATATATATATATATATATTTATATATATATTGGACACCCCTTTGGGAAACACCAGTCATGTTAATTTACGGTACATAGGTGGCTTCTTTTTATGTTTCGCTTTACAGCATGTAGATATTGCTCCTGCTTTTAAAGGTCATGGCCTACATTATGTACAATGTTACCTTTTGATGACTCAAATACATAAATATACTCTGTACTGCGCTCTACCAAAATCCAACCACTACTTGTTTTGTTTTGTTTTTTGTTTTTATCTTTTTCACAAAGATGCAGAGAAAAATTCATGCAATTAATAATTTAATCACAGTTCTTTCTCAGCATGAGCACAAGTGGCTGAAACTATGCACTGACTGCCAGCTGGAGGTCTGTGAAAACTTGTCTGTGTAGAAGGTAGTACAGACAGGGTTGAGTATATTTGGATTTTGCTCTTTTCTTGAGCAAAATAAATGAAGAAAAATATGTTTTTGTTTTGTTTTAGCAACATCTTTTTTGGATCCCAGCATGAAAGAGGCCCCAGGTTGGTGTGTCTCAGCCGCTTGTTTCTTTATCTTCTCCACTCTTCAGTATCACTGTCTTTATCCTGGTCTGGGTTTTGTTGCCTGGGTTGCTCCCCCATGTGGTGACAGCTAACCATCAAGGCCCAGCCTGAGTGGTGGGTGGCACCCATCCACGCCTTAGCAGAAGGAGACCTCAGTGAATGACAATACTGTGCCTAGTGTCAGTCGGGGCTGGTCAGATTTAGGCTTCCTTACTGTCCAAGGCACTTTTTTCCCAAGTTTTTTTTTCTTCTGAAGGACTCGTGTGTGACTTTGACCTGCAACAAAGAAGACGTGATATTCAGCACCAACTTGAAAACACCTGAAAAATTCTCCCCTCTCCAGGAAGAATCACAAATAATAAGGAATTTGATACTTTGCTCTCGCTGTGCCACTGTTAGGGCGTGTGTGTGTGGACACAGCAAGCATATCACCATGGCGAACAACCATCTGAGTCCCTCCAGAACAACATAACCTTTACACTATAACCATAATCGGAGAGGTTTTTGACTCTTGAATGACACTGATAATTCGTGCAGTGCAAGCATTTAATTTATTCTTCCTTAAATAGGAATCACACAACATATTAAAAAAAAAAATCCACAACAAGGTAAAATCCTGAATTCAGTCTTTTACTTAAGCAAAAATATTATTAGGCGTACTGATGATTTAGTGTGCATTTAAGTGCATAATTACATCATTATTATCAATTAATTCTATGTAAGCAGTAATTTTATGCTTTAAGTGCTCAGTGTAATAACTGAACTCTGCTACTGAGCTAGAAGAAAACGCTGTTAAGTGCTTATAGGAAATAGTAAAAATAGCTGTAAATATAAAAACTGTTATAGATTATTGTATTGATATATTATAGAGCTTGCCTCGGAATACAGATTCATAAAACAGGCATTCATTTAACGTTTAAATGCATCATAAAGTACAATATTTGAGTGACGGTTTAGTTATCGGTGCAACAGAAGTAGAAAGTAACACAGTATGTTTAATAACTGTAAGTAACGTCAAATTAAGAAGTACGCTACTGTGTTTTGTATTTTGTACTTCTAGCCAACTTTTAAGAGAGAAATGGCACTAGATCTATACCTTTCATTCTTTCTGCTTTATAGTTACGTTACCAATCAAATTTATGTTAATGAACAAAAACAAATGAAACAAGCTGTAATGCATTTGTACAAATTATAACTACAATCCTGTATATAACGTAGTGACAATTATACAACTATAAAGCAAACACCCATGCATTAGCAATGCTACTCTGGTAACAACAAATCATCTCAGAGTCCATGTGTCCACACTGAAGACTTTTACTTGTGACTGCAGTTTTACCACGTGGCCTTGTTAATTTTGCTTAAGTAAATGACTTTGAAGACGACCTCATACTTCCTCCTTATCACATTCCTGTTCAACATTAATCACAGTGTTGCATGCACATATAGTCTATAATGTGCTCTGAACTCTGTTGTCTATGTTCAACAAGACACATTAACACGTTCCCCATAAAAGATTCATGTTTGAATCAGAGGAACATGTTATCGTACCTGGTGTGTGCTACCCCTCTGTGCACTGTGGGCTGCCTGCTAGCCGTGTCAGAAGCCGTGCGCATCTTTTGAAGTCTGAGGAAAGAAAATAGGATGGAAAGATAGTGAGTGGTTTAGTGTCTTGACATTGGACGGACAAGATCATTACTCATGGTGTCAAGAGGGCCGGTGTAATGGCAGCTTACATGCAGGTATCGTGCAGTCTCTCGTGTGGTGGTAGAGTTTGTACACCGACTTCCTGCACTTGGGGCTGAAGGAGAGTGGACCTGAAACAAGAACAGAGAGCGGGCTTTAAGAACGTTGCCAGCTCTGCAGCAATCTTCACTAACATCTGTTTTGTAGTCATTGTCTGAAGCTTCCCCTGGCCTCTTTTTGTAGAATTCTTTTTAGCAAATGACAGAAAAAGACATTGAATTTGCAGCAATGTCTTACCTGTTAAGTATTTTATGAACTTCTCCTTCTTTCTTAGATCTCTGGGAAATATGGCTGTTTAAAGAGAGAAGATAAGGAAGGAGTGTCAGGTTTAACACTGCAAGTTTTAGTCTTTATCATAGATGGCCCCGAATAATCAGAGGAAAATGGATGGCATATTTTTATCAGGAGGCCTTAAAACATCAACTCTCTTGGGAGGTATCCATCACAACACACAGAACAAGGATGTTTTTGTGAAACAAAAACAATGCAATACAGCTCTAAAGGGTCAGTTCACTCAAATGATCCTTTAAAGACAAAATAACCGCCAGTACTATCACTAAGGATAGTGATGGTTTTATAACCAGATACTTTTGGTTATATTGCATGCACTTGGTAGCCTTAATGAGAAAACAGAGAGGAAATTGTTCTTCTCTATGAAACTTCCATATCCCAGTAGGCTACAGCCCTGACTGTACATCCAACTTAAGATTCCTTCCCGGAAGAAAACTCACCGACAGCCTGATTCCCTCGGAATGCTTTCAAGTCCCGAAAATCCTTCTGCTCCATCGGAGAGCTCGTCTCCCGTGACATTGTCGGCGCTTCTGTTTTGGCACTGTGGCGTCCCCGACTCCCCTCCACCTGCTTCACCATCTCCACCATCCGTCTCAAGTCCTGCTGCTCGTCCGCGCTGGCCGACGCGTCCCCTGTTGGAACCGTGGAGGGCGCGCTCTCGCCGCAGTGGTCGGTGAGCGTGCACATCAGTAACACCAGTCCCATAATGAAATGCCTGCGTATTTCGCTCATAGCTCCCGGGGAGTGAGGGGGAAACAGTGAGGTCTTTTTTTCTTTTCAGGGCACCTGCAGGAGAGATCAAGTATGAATGTTAAAAGTGTTGCTCACAGGCTTTCATTTCCTAATTTCACGATTCCCAGAATCCCATTAGGGTACAACCCGCCGAGAGCGACTGTAAATGCTGGTTAAAATCCGTCCAACGCCGCAAAACAATAACACAAGAGTTTCTCAATGGGCCACAAAGCCGAAATCAGACTAGTGCAAGCACCTAATAGTCCATCAAGTTCGGGTCATCAATTGTGATCCAAACTTGATGGGCTATTAAGTAATCTTAGCCACGCGCTATCCTACTTTATCTTCAAATATGCTTTCCAAAAGAAACCTTATTATGCAAAACTGCTTACTACTTGCTTGTTTTTAAACAGTAACTCTATGTTTTTATATTTTTAGTAACTTGATTGTCTTGATTGCCCAATTGTGACTTCAGTCTTGTAGTTTGAAAAGTTTTATTCCTGTTGATCCAGGCTTCCGTTACTGAGACGTTACACGACTAGATCACAGGTAAGTCACGCTCAGAAAAAAGGCAACAATGCATCAGTAAGAGCTGAACTAAAAATAAAAACACAATAGTAAAGAAATTTAGATTATAAAAGTGATATTTTAAAATTATTTTTACCTTTATAAAGTCTTCAGACACTGATGACTTTCTGCGCGCGCACAGCAGTAAGAAATGCAAACTGTGCGCAACTTCGGAGTTTGTCCGCTCCAAAATATGTCCTTTTAAAAGCTGCTTTTATTAAAGCAAAAGCAAAGCTCGTGAAGTCACGGATCTTCGCCGAGCCCCTGTGGTCATCCTCTGAAGACCGGCAGACTGCAGGGAGAGAGCGCACAGAACAGCTCAAGTGGTCTGGTGCTCCCAGGTCCCGTGCGCGTCCTGGCTGAAGTACCAGATTAGTCGCCAAGAAGTGAGGCTCACTTTTTATTCTGTCTCGCCGACTCGGTGACCTGTCCGCTGTAGGTTACTCCGCAATGTCTGTGAGTGTGTATGGGCTGACTGACCATCACTTGAATGCTGTGTCAAGTTTTCTGCGCCCCCCTCCTTTGCCTTACTCCATTTATATGTACGATACGCGGTTACAGGAAGCGTTTTTCCTACTAATAGGCTACTTCCACTGAAATTTCCACTCAGCCCAGAATACAGCGCAGATACCGACATCTTAGTGGAAATGCTCCATATCCTTCTTCTGAGTCTCATAACCTCATTAGAGCCATTGCGCGTTTTACATCCATCATGGAAATTGAAACGCAATTAGGCTATGGACAGTTTAAGGATTATTTTGAAAATTAATTACAAACGGGTTTTAATACTTATTGCCCTATAGTTTCTGGTCAGAACAGTCCGGTAAATAGCATTACTGAGGTTTGCAGGTTTTCTCCTGTTTGGGGATTAGTCTGTACTAGCCTGCCGTGGTTGGAACAGCTTTAAGAAAAAGGGGGGAAAAAAAGAAAAGTATGGGCGTGAAGGGGCTCCCATTCGCCCCCTCCCAGCCCCCCCTTTCTCCCACAATATTGTGAAGACACGATAGGAGTGAAGTGTTATGTTTCATACCCATGAGAATAAAACAGAAAATACAGCTTCACAACTTGTAAGGATAGCGCCGTTAATGTGTGTGTGTGTGTGTGTGTGTGTGGGGGGGGCTAATCAAAAACACAACTTTTCATCTTGGAGTCTTCAGAAGTCTTCCACATAATCTTCTCTCTTTCACACAATCTAATCGTTGCAGGGTATTTATAGTGACCACTCGGTGCTCTCGCCGCACGGCTGGGTGAAGCTGTGGCCGTGCGTAAAGTGAAACCTTGGTGCTGAGAGGACAGTGCGCGCTGTCACCGAGCTCCAAACCTCCTCTGCCAGCAGGCTGTCCTTTGCTCGTTAGTGGTAATGCCTTCCTGTTTAACGGCAGAAAGATTTCCTTTGAACGAACTATATACTGATTTATAGTAAAATGATGGTAAAAGTGGACACTGATTTCCCTTTCATTGTGAGCTATCCTATTGTATCTGCAAACGAAAAAGGATGTATGTGCTTCAAAGGCAGTGACAAATCCAATGACAGCTGTGTGGCTTGGGAAAAACAACTCTGTGTGCATTTATACTTGAAAGAGGTTTTGATTCTGCTGCTCTAATTTATAACACGACCATCCACCCTAATGAAGTGCGCTAGAGAGAGAAACCTCTGCACATTTGGAGCAGTGTCCGGCCTTTGATCCCTGGAAAACTAAACAGTTTTGCTACACTAAACAATAAATTTGGGGAGCAATGTCAAGTAAGCCCAGCAGGGGGCGTCATTCTGCACAAATAAAATCAGTGTAAAGTTGCTCACATTTGTACTCTTGATCAGAACAACAAACACTCAGCCAGCTCCTTGGCTGGGTTTGACACTTGAAGGCTTTCCATGCAAATGGAAAACAAAGTACCACCATGGAAAGCAACATGCTCAAAACCACAAAACCCATGTCTGCTGAGCAGATTATCGCCATCAGTCAAATTACATCAAGCTCACTGTACGGCAAAGACTAGGTGAAAATAAGTCCAGTATGAAAATTGTTAAAGCTTTTAGTCTTGGTTGGGATATAAATGTCTTTTCATTTTGGACTGAAAAGAAATGAAAGAAACTAAAACAACTGAGTTTAAATGACTAGTAAGTACAAAGAAAGGTTGATGTTTTATAATGTATTAGTATTCCTGTTAGTGGTCTGGCAAGCAGGTAAGTATGGACAGAAGAAAAGCATAACTGTTTGGCACTTTGATGCTCATTTCAATGTGTTATTTTCATTCTTTGGACTGCTGCTAGAAATGTTTTGAAATCATTTCTGCTTAAAGTTCCTGTCAGCATGTCTTGTGTCACAATTCTGGCGACAGCAGAAATCACAACTTTCTTTGTTTGAATGGCTGTTTAGATAGACACATAACCTCATTTAACCCGCTTTCTATTCTCAGTTGTATGACCTTTCTAACCTCCGGTATAGTCACATGTGAAACTATGTCGTCCAGTGTGTGTAAGTCGTTGACTCAAGTTCATGTGATTTCAAGTAAACCGCATGCGGTAAGCCTCATGTGTGGTGCAGCGCTTGTTGGTTTCAACATACTGATTATTAGTTTTGTTCTCCTCTTCCTTCCAAACTTTTTGTGACACTTCTCTTCTGGAAGGCGATCTGATTAATTAATCAGGGGAGGATATGGTTGTCTTCTCACAAATGTGCCTCATTCTTCCTGATGTCTCATCCAAGCTGAAAATGTAACTTTCTCAAGGTGTTACTCGAGGGCATTGTCTCAGCCTTGGGAGAGTGAGATCTCCTCTGATTTTGACCACCACCACAAAAGAGCCCCCTGCTGTCATGATGAATGTAGAAAATATTTTTATTTATGAGGGTCAGATGAACTGACGCCGGTAACTTGAACTGAATCCTGAGCTAGAAACGACATATTTTGAATGGTGTGAAAATAGAAAATGTGTAATTCCATTTTGGTGAGACTCACTTCCATTTTTTGGTGTCTCATAAAAAATTGACTATGATTAACATCTGCAGTTGAAGGCCCAGCTTAGAAACTTGTTCTCTTCCATCTCTTCCATCCATGTGTTTTTGGTTAGAGAAAATCCTCCTAATAGATAAAATAGAGCCTTCATACCCCCAAATACTACAGATTCTTGTTCTCTTTATTTCATCTTCCTTATCTCTCCCCCTCCACCTTTGTCTTTCAACAGATTATTGGAACTTACTTTGCTTTAACGTGACGTGAATGTATGCAAATTGTTGTATAATTTCATTGAGTGCATGTATTAAAAGATTCAACCGTAACCACAAAATTTAGAGCCGGATACAGCTGCGGTGTAGCGGACATGATGTGTGTAGCTGAGCAGCGTTCATCCAAGAACTGTACTTCTCTGCTGCCATATATCCAGCTCCTCACAGGGTTAACACAATGACATGTGCAGCCACTCACTCTTAGGTGAAACATTTACACCTTAGAATCACTAGTTAATCTACCATGGACCACGGGACAAAGGTGGTACGCCCAAGCAAACTCTACGCAGGCTGGAGCCAAGCATCAGGTGCTGTGAGGCACCACTGCATCACCTGGTATGTGGAGAAAAAAGTCAATCACACAGATAAGAAAAAACAAATTAGGATTAGCATTGTTTATCTCTTGTGAAACTTGGATCCTGTGCATGTTGCTTCATGTATCACCCACTTAAACATTGTTGCAGAGTGAGTACAACCTCCCAAATGGGAACAACACACTCCGACAGCAGCAGACTCCCCCAGCAGGATAACGGAGGATATTGAATTAACTGCAGTAATAGCAGCGGCTGGAGAAAGCAGGCAAAGATCTCTTAGCAGTGACCCAGCCTCCGCACTGTACATATCTGACTGAGCATTTCTGGCATGCACTGGAAAAAAGGGCAATCCATGGAGGCTCCACCCCCCTGCAACTCACAGATCCCAGAGAATTTGCTGCCAGCATCATGGAGCCAGACGTTATAGGATGCCGTCCAGAGGCCCTATGTGCTGAAGAGTCAGAGCTATTTTGGCAGTACTATGGGGTTTAAAAGTGTGGCTGATTGGGGTAATAGGACATCTTCGTAGACCACCCTAGTTGGTGAAATTATGTATTATTATTGCTTTTACAAGTGTTGATGAAGAAATGACAATGAGCACCAGTCACTGAATAGGGACTTGATGCCCATGATCAGCTCTTCTAGATTGCTGTCAAAATGCAGCTGTGGACAGTTTGAAAGCAAACTGATGTGTGATATAGCGGTACGCCAAGCTAGAAGATGTTGGATAAATCTTTCTGACTTTGCAACTCCAGATGTATTGAATTTCTCTGGAGCAACAAAACAGTTTACCGGGGTGAACAATTTAATTTTATTTAAATAATTGTCACATTTACTCTTAGCAGTAATTGTTGATTTCTGTTTACTGGTGCAGCCCTCCACAACAGTCCCAGTTTCTCATGGAGCCTCTTATGAAAATTAAGCTTTATGCAATGCAACTTTTTTTTCCCACATCTGTACAAGCCCTTCCCAAGACCATGAAAGTCTTCAAAAGACTTTGTAGAATCAGTCGAGTTCCTTTTTAATCAAAATGAACACACACAAAAATTTCCTGAAACCACACCTAATGCTAGAGGAGGCTGGGGAAGTGAAGGGTGGTAAATTGCAAGGAGAAGGCAGAGCAGAAACGCCGAGGATCAACACGAGCGTTGAAGGAAGCAGAATGAATGAGACAGAGATGAATGAGCCCACATAAACGAGACGGCTCACGAACATAAATGATTGGATGGGACAGGAGACATGTGACTATTAATTGATTTCTGTGCCTGCTTGACTAGAGAAAGACACTAACCATACATTATGAGCACTGAAGAAGGGGCTGATTGTAACATTTTCGTGGTATACGTGCTTTCACTGGAATGAATGGCTTTCCATATTTAGAGACAGTGAGTCATCTTCTGTTTCATTTTGTACATCTGCGGTGTCAAACAATATAGAGGCAGTTGAGCATGAAAGTTCATTTTTGACCATGGAAATGAAAGTTTGAATGAACATCTTTACCCAAGGTCAAGAACACACGTGTACAAGTGTATTCTGGTATTGTGCAGCCACTTTAATGTGGAGGTTAGGAATCGCAGTTTAAAAACAGTTATTATGTATAAAGAGAAGGCATGAGGTTAGTGTCTGGTTATGCTGAGCACAAACATGACATAGTTAAGTTAGGGAAATATGTTTAGAGACTTTATTGAGTTCATTAAAATAATAAGGCTTTTTTGGGGGGTAACATTTCGTTATGAAATAAATGCCTATTACACCTATTAGTGGCAAGTTTGGTTCCCTTTCAGCCTGACTTTCACTTTGCAGGTCTGTTTGCCACCGCCTGCTGTCATCTCCTGGAAAGATGAACCTCAACTGCCCAAAACTGCATTTGTTTTTCTGTGTATTGCCATTGGCAGCTTTCCCCAGGTAGCTGAGCAAAAGGTGCACAGCCAAAGAAAAAGAGGCCTGTTGTCTGAAGAGGCAAAGGCTAGCGGTAAAGAGGCAGTTTGGGGGAGACTGCCAGTTTAATGGCTATGGAAAGAAATAACATCTCTAACTGCTGGTTGGAAATAAGAAATGAACATTGTTAAAGTTTTATTCACCATTTTTATTAAAATTGTTAGTTTTATTGTCCTATTCATCCCCCCTAATCTCCTCAAACCCAAAGCGTATCTGTTCTGTATCTAATCTGTATCTGCTGGACAGCTACTGATGCTCTGGGACATTGTGTGCTGGCTCAACAGTTTTTATTGGAATTAATAGCCCATGGTGTTTACCTTATACAGCTTTATTTAGTCCAGTTGAACATTATAGTTATTTTTTTTGTGTCTTTTTGTCTATGTAAGTATTAGTTGTCATCATATCATAAGTAATACCTTGGATATCAGTACAGAGCAGAGGAAAAGGTTTGGCCTTGAATTCATAATCTTCTTCCAACAGATCAATCATAACAAGCTGTTTTCCAGTCAACCCTGTGAATTGTTTTAATCTCGTGTCAACAGACCGCTTCATTTGCTGATTGCTGATCGTTTCCAGTGTTTATTCAATCGTGTTGCATATCCAGTTTAGATATCAATTAAGCATTTGGTCAAAGGTCAGCTGTACTGGAAATGAGAAAATGTGTAAAACTATCTTTAACCTTCCAAATGTGTGTTTTCATCTGACAATTTGAAAGAACTGTAATTTTCAGTGAAGCAAGGTATTATTAAAGTCCTTGTACTTCCACAGCAGTGTTTTCAATTACTCTGGTGGATGAGATGACCGTGTAGGTATGTACAAACCATGCTTGACTGACACCTTCTATAAAGATGTAGAGGATGTGAGTGGGGGTTCCAGTAATGGTTATGTAATTGGTCAACTTTAAGTTGGCAAAACGAAACTGACAATACCATCATGCAATATTTTACTCCCAGATGTTCTGAACACACTTATCATGCAATGGAAAGCAATGCTCTACAAAAAAAAATTTGGCTTTGTCATTTATTTATTTTGCCCCATTTTGCACAAATTACCTCCTCCACTATGCAACATTAAATTGCAGTTTATGGAAAAGGGTTTTCAGATTTAACAAACTTTAAATGGTAACTTTATTTCCTTGTCAAAGTGAAAAATCACCACAGTATCCTCATTGCAAAATTTCCAGTTGTTATTATTATTTACTTTTTTTTGGCAGGGTGCAGATTTGTACAGCTGAAGAAATAGCAAATATGTTCCTCATCCAGCACTGACGAATAGAGGCATTGTGTAAACACTACACCAAAATGAGGGTGATGCTAGAAACAGGAAAAACTGCACAGAGAAGCAGCTCTTTCTGGATGTGTAAAGTTTAGGAGTGGGTTTTTTTCTAAATCCATGTGATCTAAAATGTTGAAGGGATTTGTGCTTGTGCAAATATTCAACATGTCTGAAAGGATTAAAGAAAAGAAAAAATATATCAATGAATAATTTGATATGAAGGCATAAATCGCTGTGATGCAGATTTTTTAAACACTTGGTTTTCATTAAAAAAAAAGTCTTATCGATACACAATACAGATTAATTCAGAGTGTATGATACTATTGTGATTGATGCACATATATTTTATGCTATCTCTGTCAACTGCATACAGTTAGGTCCATAACTGGTGGGACAGATAGACAATTTTTGTAATTTTGTCGTTGTACACCACCACAGTGGATTTTAAATCAAACAAACAAAATGTTACTGAAGTGCAGATGTTCAGCTTCACTTCAAGGGGTTTAACAAAAATTTTGCATTAAACTTTTTATGAATTACACCAATTATTATACACAGCCCCCCATTTAAAGAGGCTTAATTGGACTGACAAGTCGCAACATGGCCAGGTGAGGTCTGTTCCGTTATTATTTCATGGCAAATAGAGCACACATATCTGAACTTGATTTAAAAGGGTTGAATTTGTATTTTATAGCTTTTTGTGATAATTTTAAATGGCATCCAAAAAGATGTCAGTGCATGTGAGAGAGGCTATCGTTGGGTTGAAAAAAATAAATAAATAAAATAAACCTATCAGAGCGATAGCAAAAACGTTAGGAGTGGCAAAATCAACATTCTTCAAATGAAGGAATGCACTGTGCAGCTCAGCAACCCCCAACAGGTCTGAAAGATCAGAGAAAACAACTAAAGTGCAGAATTATTTACATGGTTAAGAAAAACAACTTAACAGCATTTAAACAGGTTAAGAACTCTCTTGAGATAGAAAGGAAACGTTCAGGATCTAAAGCATAATACTTCATCTGCCAAACAGGAGGTAATGGTATGGCACAGACACATACAGTTTGGCTGCAGGTAGATCTGGGTCACTCGTGTTTATTAATGATATGACAGCTGATAGAAGTAGCAGGATGAATTGTGCTCAGATTTAGACAAATGCTGCAAAGCTGATCAGATAGGAAGTCACAGTGCAAATGGATAATTATCCAAAGCATCCTGCAAAAGCAACCCAAGAGTTTCTCAAGGCAAAGAAATGGAAAATTACTCCTGGGTAAAGCTGCTTTAAATAGCCAGCACAAAGACTGGTTTGTTTAGCTATGCATCATTGTATCACAAGGGTCACTATTAAAAATACATTTTTATCATGCATAAAGGGAAAGAAAATGAAGAAAAGTTTGCAAGTTTGAGTTTTGCTTTGAAACAAGAACCATTAATCTAAGCTACTTTGTGTTTGTTTGTTTTTTTAATGGGCATGTGTCTACATGTCTGATTAATGTAAATGTATTATTCAATGTGATTATTTTAAAATCTGCAGTAATGCCTAAGGAAATTTTCAGGTACTTTAGCTGTCAGATAATCCAAACCACCGAATCTTTTTTACTACATCTGTCTGCAATTTGGTGCCAGACATTTAGTGTGTGAGGAGATGCTGAGCATGTTTGGGTGCTGTGGAAGTAGTTTTTAAATGTCGAGAGAGTTGTTGCTGCTGCTCCTCCTACTGCAGGCCACAATTACACCGGTTATTACGCCCTGTTTTGAAAACATAATGCACTGTTTTTACAATAATTCATGCAGCAGCTGTTTTGTGTGCTACAAGATAAAACTTGTGGTGATTACTCAGCATGAAAAATAAATGCGTCAGTCAGGGATTTGTAAAGTGAAATAAAAATAATATTTAAGCCCTTTTGAAATGTGATATCCCCCAATATTATTTTATTTTTTCACAATTTCAGTCTAATAGGGATTCAAAGCCACACACTCTACTTCTTACATGAAGTTATCCTTCATGTAAGATACAGATACACATGTTTGTTATTAGATGCCAGAGTCAAAGAAGATGAAGTTTGAGTGAGATCAATTTCCTTTAAGACTTTGGGCCTTCAGGCGAAGCAAACTTTTCTGTCATACTTTTATAACTAAGGGTCAACGGTGACAGCGATTAGCAAAACTGCCTCCACAATCATTTCATCCATTTGACTCTCTTTTCCACAAACAGAAAAATGCATGCTCTGAGTTCATGGAAGGACAAATCAGGTGAAGTCCTACCAATAACAAAGTCTTTTGAGCAGCTTGTTCAGTGACTGGAGACATGCAAATCACGTACAAACATACAAACAATGGTTCAGTCTGCACAGTGACAAGGAGTAAGCATGAATGATGATTTTTGCTTGCAACATGGGAGCTATTATTCCAGCCTACATCCAGACTAGCTCACCTCTCTGGAATGGGACCTAAGGTGTCCATGTAATTAGGATTTGTGCAATGTTTGCAGAGACCTCTGGCAAACAGTCACCACTAGCTGCTGGAGACCACCCTTTCCGACTGATCTGACAGATTTATTGTCTGTTGACAAGGGGTGGAAGTTGCAGGTCAGTATTGCTTAGTCAACAATGTGACAGACTTGTGCTGGAAAGGCATAAAGATGCAGTTTTATCATTGTCTTTCACAGCAATGCATTCTTATACAGGAATAAGTATTACTGGAAAAAACAGGTTTCAATTTTCACCCAGTTCACAAATAATAATAATAAACATTTTAATAAATAAAAGAACAAAAACCTTTCAAAAAGATTTGTTCAAGCAACTTTGAAAGTGGATTTGTGTGCCAGCAGACTTGAGAATAAGAGCACAGGTGTGAATAATAACATTAACTAGAGTTTCATTCCAATGTGTAGCTCATTACAAGTAATCACTGCCACTGGTGAACTTCTATTAAATACAGACATGAAAGGTTTGAAAGTAGAGGACACAAGGATCTTGCGTGCATAGCTGCCCCTTAAAGTATGTAAACAAGGCATCCGTTGTCTACATGCAATACGTATTTGCAACGTATTTGTGTTGCCTTATTTGGAAAAAAGGCATTTTCCTGTTATTTCTGACAATTTTCTTGAATATAAAATAGCTGTTGTGCTAATGCAAAATAAATGAAATACAATTTAACAAAAGTGGACCTAAATTGCAGTGTGGTCACACTGGCCTAAAGACTGGATGGGAAAATATAAAAAAATCAGATACAATATTATGACCACCTGTCCGATGTTATTAGACAATTGTGTTGGTCGCAGCTCTGACCCAACAAGGCTTGGACTCTACTAGACCCCTGGAGGTGTGCTGTGGGATCTGGCACCAAGATGTTTGCAACAGATCCTTTAAGTCCTACAAATTGCGAGGTGGGGCCTTCATGGATTAGACTTGTTTGTCCATCCCACAGATGCTGGATTGAATTGAGATCTGGGGAATTTCGAGGCCAAGTCAACAACTCAAACTTGTTGTGTTCCTCAAACCATTCCTGAACCATTTTTGCTTTGTAACAGGGCCACACCCATCAGGGAATACTGTTTTCTATTAAAGAGTGTACATGGTCGACAACAGTGATAGCTTGGTGGTATGTGTCAAAGTGACTTCCACATTGATGGACAGACCCAAGGTTTTCCAGAAGCATCACACTGCCTCCGCCAGCTTGCCTTTGCATCCTGGTCTCAGGTGTTCCCCAGATAAGTGATGCACATGCACCAGCCATCCATTGCTCAGTGGTCCAGTTCTTATGTCCACATACCCAATAGCTGCTGCTTTTGGTGCTGGAAATGGGTGAGCATGGGGTCCTTGACTGGTCTGCAGCTATGCAGCCCTAGGACAGAAATGTGTCAGAACTAGCATTAACTTGTTTTGCAGTTTTCTAGATGACCTGACCCAGTCGTCTAGCCATCACAATTTTGGTCTTGTCATGCTCACCTTACTTGCCCATTTTTCCTGCTTCTAACACATTGAGAGACAGCTGGGAAAGTTTAAATAATAGTTGATAATTAGACAGCTACTAACAGTTATTAAGAATCAAATATTACAATTTGTCAAAAATATCTGTCATGAACAGCAACGTAGCATTTCTAGTCTGTGAATCTTATTTTAGCAGTTTCAAAACTGAAATACATAGGTCTTTTTCATAATTTAGAAAAAGAGCTCGTTGTCTGTTTTTCATTAAAATTTTATTTTTTGGCAAGAAATCATTACAACCCTTGTTATATATCAGATTTATGAGTGAACTGTTATAAAACAAGGATTCCAGCTGAATGACCCCTGTTCCTATTATGTCACATAATTTATGATATGAAACTCTGGGTTGTACCAAGTTTTGGTGAATTTACAGATGTGATCTAGTTTACGTACACTCGTCATGATTCCTTTGAACTGTTCTTTTTCCCGGCTGAAATCATTGTACAGGGCACATCGTTAATTAATTTAATGGCCAAATATCCAGAATTATACCACAGGCTTTGTGATAGCCATCAAAAGCAGCTGGTCGAGGCACGACTTGACAGGCAATGTTAAACCAAATATTAGTGGAGATTGTATGTGTGTATTTGAGGCTCTGTGCATAATTTTGAAGCAGTGTGGACTAGAGAAGAAAATTCAATCTTGTGCAATCAATTCTTGTTTTTAAAGTTGTTAAAATCATTTCACCCTGGAAAAAAGAACAGTTCAAACAAATCATTAAAAGTGCAAAACTGCCATGACATTCAAGAAATAACATAATATTATATAAAAATTATAAGCTGTGTAAATCATGTATATTGTCCATTGGCTCCTTAGCCATGAAGTTGTCCTGTACCCTTAGCAGAAAAACAGCCCCAAAGTGTGTTTCCACCTCTGTGCTTGACTGTGGGGACGGCGTTCTTTGGGTCATATACTGTCATGACTGTGCTGTGTGGCAGGCAGGAAGTAGGACCCAAATGCAGGAGTCATACATGGAGAGGAATTAAACTCAAAGCGGCAGCTTTATTTACTGGGAAAACTCAAACGACAAATACAACAAACTACACTGGAAACTAGAAAGCAAGAAAACAAACCAGGAACAGGACACTAAGAAATTGCTAGGAGCACAGGGGAGCACACAGCAAGCAATGTACACTACGGCTAACAACACAACAACCAACAGAGGAAAACACAGGGCTTAAATACATAAGCAGGACAACAAGAGGATGGGGAACAGGTGGGAACATAGCTGGGACAAATCAGGCCTAACGAGACAAGGGGAAGCAAAGTAGATACACTGCACACAGGACAAGGACTATCAAAATAAAACAGGAAACAAAAGACATTCGCAAAGACATGGACTTGACACTGAGACATGGCGACATGTCCACTGGAAAACTTAAGACGGGCCTGTATATGTGCCTTCTTGAAGGACACCTGTGGACAGGTGTGTTTCATACATTGTCAGGGGCTGGGTCTGTGACCCAGCCTCTTGAGTCTATTTTGTATTTTTGATTTTCTTACATTTAGTTTGTGATAATTTTAAGTTCTTGTGTTATTATTTAGTTAGGGTTTAGTTGAGTTTTATTCAAGTTTTTGTTTCATCCATGTCTCTTGACCTCTGTGTAGTCTGTCTTGTCCTCAGTGGTTTACAGTCAATCTGCAGGAGCCAGAATTCTGTCTGGTTTGCAAAGGATCAAATATTTATTTCACTCAGTGATATGCAAATCAATTTATAACTTTATGTAATGTGCTGTATTTTCTGGATTTTTAGCTGATATTCTATCATAAGAAATAGAGGTTTTTCATTTCTTTGTAAGTGAACAAACATACTAATTTAGTGGAGGATCAAATAATTATTTCCCCTTACTGTAGAAAGGAACCTTCAGGGGCCTGAGATGTACCTGTGTGCCAAGTTTGGTTGCTCAAATCCTGATTGGTAGGAAGAGTTGGTGGCCAAAGAAAGAGACAGACAGACAGACATGGTATGGTCAGGCTGTTATTCTTTAAATAATGTCAAATTTCAGACAGATCTCAGTGCAAGAATTAGACAGGATTATTCCCATTTCAGTTTCTCCAGCTCCCTGATCTTCCCATTAGCTACTTAAACTATTCAAAAGGTTGTGGTGTCTTCATCTCCGAATAACACCAGTAATGAAATACCCAGCTGGTATTGAACCTAACACAAAACAGCTCTTACTCAACTTACAAACAATTTACTGCGCACTGCTGACTCCAGTCATTTTTCAGTTTTAATTCTCCTGCCTTCTACATTTGATATGTATGATATCCTTTATATCTCATTGAACTCTGCACTGGTATCAAGGACAGTACTCTTGTATGGTGTTACGCCTACCTATCTGACTCATCTTTTCTGTCTTCATAGGGGATTTTTCGCCTTATTCTTCATGCAGTGTTCTCACAAGATTTAATTCCAGATCCCAGTTTATTCTCTATTCATATTTTTTCCTTGAATCATGTAACTCATAGAAGAAATATTATTTTTCACTGTTACACAGATGGCACACAGCTATTATTCTGCTGACTTACGGATGTTCCCAAACTTCTGTTTAACAAGCCCAGATCTGACGTCTTTTCATTTGTCCTTCCAGACCTGACCCGGGACTTAAAGAATCTTGGAAACCTGTCCTTCAACGTCAAGCATTCTGGCTGCAGTATCATTACTCTGAACTTTGCTTTGACATACAGCTCACCAGGGCAGTCCAGTCATTTTTTATTCAACTTAGTAGTATTGTGAAACTTTATCATTTTTATTTTTTTAATCTGAAGCCAACTTTGAAAGAGCTGTTCATGCTCTCATTTCGTCAAACCTGTATTATCAAAATTCCCCGTGTTCCTGGCCCAGCCAAAAGGCCATCTCCCACCTCTAGACTTTTAACAAGTTCAAAGAGAGGATCCTATCACTTCTCTCCCTGCTACACTGTGCTGTCAGGTACACAGTTTTACTTCTTTACACATGCTTATTACCTTTAAAACCTTACATGGCTACATCACGGATTTGCTCACAGCTTATATGCTGAGCAGGACTTTCCTATTAGTTCCCACATCCTGCCTTATTACAAAATTTTGAATGACCGGGCATTTTCCTGTTACTGAATCTATATATGGATCCAAAATGGCAACATCAGATTTGCCAACAACAAAGAGACTTTGGTAAGCAAGTCCAGAAAAAAACTGAAATTTAGTTCAATTCAATTCAATATATGTATATAGCACCAAATCACAATAACAATCACCTCAAGGTAAAGCCCTTATAATAATAGAGAGAAAAACTGAGGCATGGAGAAACAGAATGGCAGTAGGGAAGATTATGGCTGGATAACATTTAAGTAAACAGACAAAAATCAAGAGTGGCTACCCACTAAAGGCACAAAGAAATAAATGGTGGTGGTGTAATGATGTGGGGGATATTTTCTTGGGACACTTTGGGCTCCTTAGTACCAACTGAGCCTTTTTTCAACCCTGCAGCCTACCTGAGTATTACTACTGACCATATTCATCCCTTTGTGACGACAGTGTACCCATTTTCTGAAGGTTGCTTCCAGCAGGATAACATGTTATGTCACTCTACTCAAATAGCCTCCACAGTCACCAGATTTTAATCCCATATATTACCTTTGGGATGTGCTGTAACAGGAGATTTGCACAACAGACATGCAGACAACAAATCACGTCAATATGGACCAAAATCTCTGAGGAATGTTTCCAGCACCTTGCTACCATAAGGAATTATTGTAGTTCAGAAGGCAGCCTGCAACTTAATATTATGTTAGTAAACTCAGTTCCTAACTTTGAATCAATTCTCAAAATTTACGTTTACGGGAATCTGTTCCTTTTCTAGATTTTATCACTCTTTCATCATTTATATTAGCTCAGTGTACTTCAAGGGTATTTAGGAATGAAGTACAGCTGAGGCTGGAGGCTGACTAACATTTTTGTCATTATGTACTGAACAAATTGTTGGCCTTATTACAGGAGTAGATAAAACAGGGATAAACAAAGTTAATACAGTTCACTCCAAAGGAACTTGAATTTGCAAGCCTTTCAAGCTGTCCAAAGCCTTGTTAGTGAGACATGGCCAGAGTCATTAGGCTTTGTTGTTTGGGGACTTTATAGTTTAACACATCAGTTTATTTGCTTTAAGAAGTTTGTGAGTTTCATTTTTGCTGTTACAAAGCGATCTAATTTTACCATTGGCAAAGTCTGAACACAGCTCACGAGCCTACTGTTCAGCTTTATTTAACTTAATGATTTAGGCTATAAATTCATACCAGTGTCAAAGGCAATTGTGGAAAGTTGTTTCAGGGAATAACAAGAACAGGAAGCTGCAAAAATGTAACATGCAACCAGATTCCAAAAAAGAAAAAAGAAAAAAACCCATCAAGTTTCCCATTTTGCTCTCTGTTTCTCTGTGCATCATTTAAATTGAAATAAGCCTTAACCGCAGGAATTATAATTCTTATTGAAATTACATTATTGGAACAGACTAAACCTATACAAGTTTTATGCCTGAAAAACAAATTTATGTCTCTGTCCTTTGCATATAACCACAATTTTCAGTTCATTCACCATGTGTGTGAGCTTATTCACTACAAATAATGTTTACTGTGATTCTTAACAGCCTGGATCAAATAGAGATCCTTGGGCAAAAAAACATAAAAGACACTGTGTGAACATAATCCATAAAAACTGAAATCTGTGTATCTGGTCCAATCTGTCTGAAACAGATGCTGAAAAGCATCTGAGCCTAACAACATGCAAAGCATATTTCTCAGCCACAGTATTGTGTGAATCACTGAAGCCATTTGTAACATATTTGTGACCATTAGGTGGTTTATCCCTCCAAAGGCAACGCAATAATAAAGTAAGACCACGCTCCTATCTGACATCCAGTCAGTCAGTTGTGGACCAACCTCAAGCAAAAGTAGACAAAAGCCAGACCACTGTGTTCTAGTTTCAGGTCAGCTGCTTTCAGGCATGAGCTGAGAAGCTGCACAGTTATAATAGTGATGGGAAAATCACAAAGCGGGAATGACAAGAGATCAATACATTTTGTAACATTAAAAAATGTAAATAGGAAAAAAAATTTTTTGGTCAGTTGTTTGAATATGCAGAAAAGGAAGTCTTGACTTAGCATGAGAGGAAATGTTCACCTTCATGTGAAAACTTCAAGATTTAGCTTGAAGGCACTGATATGAACATTTGGTTTTGCGTTGCATATATGCTTCTCATGTTATTCTCGATGTTGCCTTCAGCAACATTTTAAAGAAGGAAATAATCTCTGCTTGAGCCAGTTCCCTTCTATTTCTCCACTCGGTTGGCTGCCTTTTTCTTTTGATCTTTCAGCAGTTTTTTTTTCTCTTTTACTCTTGTCTGTGCGTAATAACTCTGAATGTGTGTTTGCTATTATCAGATTATTATCCCGCTGAGTGCCTGTGTGCGAGTCCTGGGCACCATGCCTGGGTCTGACACCAGGCTCCGGGGCTCTCCTTGAGCCTCCAGACATCACTGGGATTCTGTCTTTGGCCAACTCTGAGAGAGAGCACATGTTAACAGCACGCTAGTAACACCATGGCTTATTTCAGTATTCTGCCCCTTATTCTGCAAACTCTGGGATCCCTCCCACATCTGCATGAAAAGCAAAGTCAGTAAGGGAGGGATGAGTGAACGCTATGAAGGATTGTTTGTTGGTTTAGTACTGAAATCTCAGAAAACAAATGAGATGACAGTGTGGAATTTGTTTATTCAGACAGGATGCTTCACTGTATCCCAAATTTCAGTTTCCAGGACTGCAGAATTACCCTTTTTGCTCATTTCACAGCATTGAAAGGTAGTGATAGGTAAGGACAGCAAGACACAAGTAAGCAGATGTAATACCCAGCGCTTCAGAAGTGAAATGAATCTCATACCCTTGAGAGCATCCTGACAGTAGCCCCTGACCTCAGCGCTCTGCTCACCCAGTATCCCTGTCTTCTTTGGTATCCACACACAATTAGTCATGCCTCATCATCTGATCCAACACATTCTGAAGGTCAAGATAACAAACTGGACTTTTATATTCTGCCAAAGCATGCCTGAAAAGCTATACTGCATTTCTGTCTTGTGATTCAGCTGCTGAACTCACGCTGTATATTTGAAGGCAAAAGAGCTCTTCTCAGATGACATTCCCCATGGGAGCAATTGATACTAACACACTTTTCCTGGAGGGCCCCCCAACTACTCAACATTGCTGACATGGGATCTAAAAGCTTGAGAGAAAAAGATGCCACGAGAAGGGGAAGAGAGAGAGAGCGAGAGAGAGACAAGGTTGCATCAGCTCAGTGTTTGTAAATGTTTGAGAGAGTGAGAGCTTTGTAAATGGAGTTTCTCCTGGGAGAATAAATGGTATGATTTTGTACTGAATTACATTTTAAAAAATGTGCTTTCTTTTGCTAGCATGCATTGATGCAGCATGTCCCTGGACTGGGAAAATCAAGCATAATAAGGAGAACAGGAAAGTTTCTAAACAGAAGAAAAGCATAAATAGCCCCAGAGGAATGCATTTAAATTATATTTGTTATTAGAACAGAGATAATAATTAATTCCAAGAACACTCTTGCTGGACAACAGTGTATTCCCAAGAAAAGGCCTTACCATCACTGTACGGAAAATGCACTCAGGCATGGATCAGTTACTGTAGCTGAAGACGTTGATTGGGAGCCAGTTCCTCGGAAGAACTGTAGTGCTTATACCATTATCTCTGTCTGCATGATTCCTTGATGACGTTTTCTTTTTTTGTTTGCTTTTTGTAATCCAAACCTGCATATTGGGGTTTTTTTTGTGGGTTTTTTTTTTAAATCAAACCAAAATATAAAATCTTCACATCTGCACTCTCATAACGAGACAACAGTTTCATGTCTTTATCTCTATCACAGATTAAATACTGAAGAAATACAAATCAATCAAAAATTCCAGACTTTACTTACCGGATCAGCGTGATGTAATAACGCTCTGTCATCCTAGAAGGCTCCGTGTCATCCTGATGGATTACAGCAGAAGCAACTTTGCCAGTTACTTCCAGTAAGGGTTTTTGCTGAAGCAGAAAATTCTTCTTTAGCCATTTTACATCTGACCCCTTTTCTCTTTGTAGACTGTTTTCGTGAGAATTGGTCTATAATATTTTTTGTGCATTTCACAACATGTGGTACTCGGCCTGAAATCCAATTCAAGACATAAATCTTTTAAAAGTCGCAAGCATAAAGTTTCACATTTTGAAAAAATGACTGAGCACAGCAGTTTTCAGTAAATTAAAATAAAGAACTGAAACTTGCCGTGCTGTCACTTTGACAGACATATAAAACTATGTTGTTGTTTTTTTTATTTTTTTTAAGTTCATGGACACAAATTTGCAATGATTTGTAAGCATTCATAACAGAGCTACATTTTGGCAATTCTTACCAGGTTTCTTTTATTTCTGTCTGAACTATGCCCAAGGAAAGAATTACTGGACATGCACCATCGCCCTGAATTAAAAAGATCTGAGACAATCTTCGGGCATCTGTTTTTTTTATTTTTATTTTTTCCATCTCCCTGGTCTCGTCACTTCTGCTACAGTACCGGGCAGTCTTTACACCAACCTAACCTTTTAAATTTGTCCCCAAAAAAAGTAAAAAAAACCAAGTCAAAACAACTTTTATGTGTCACGACATTGCAAAAATTCATCTGGCAATTCTTCTAAACATCAATATAAATGCAGAAGCAGTGAGCAAAAAACTAAGTGTACTGTTTGATTCAGTAGCTTGTTGAAAAAACCTTTAGCAGCAATAGCTTGTGGTAATTGCTTTGTGTATGGAGTCATCAGTGTCTCATATTGTTGTGGAGGAATTTTGGCCCACCATTCTTTAGCTGCTTCAGTACACTGGAGTTTGCAGGCATTTATTTATGCACAGCTCTCTTAATGCCATGCCAAAGCATTTCAATCAGGTCTGGGTATTGCAACAGCTTTATTTGTTTCGTTTTCAGTCATTCTGTTGTAGATTTTCTGGTATTCCTGGGTTCATTTGACCTAACTTCAGCCAAGCTTTAGCTTTTGGACAGTTCACATTTGACTCTAGAATACTTTGTTATGAAGGAGTTAATGGCTCCAAGGTGCTCAGGTCCTATGGCTGCAAATCAAACCCAAATCATCACCTCTTCCACCACCATGCTTGACAGTTGGTAAGACGTGTTTGTACTGATATGCTGTTTCTAGATTTCTTCATAGATGGCTCTGTGCATAATGCTCAAGCATCTCCACTTTGCTCTCGTCTGTTTGAAAGATATTGTTCCAGAAGTCTTGTGGTTTGTTCAGTAATGGTGTGCGATACTGCAGATTTTGGTAATGATCTGATACCAAGTAAATACAGGGCCAGTATTGCCGATACCAATAATGATACTGATACTTTTAACCTATAAAGACAGTCTGTCTTTATAGAGAGCAGTGTCTCATGATTTATGACATGAATCATCATAAGTTTTTTAATTCTGAACATATTTTAATGACCACTAAATCACAGCGATTCTACAATAAAAACACACCTTTCAGCTTTTCATGTATTTTGAAACTGGGTTTTTTTGGAGACCAGAAATGTAAATGTGCCTGTCTGTAGACCACAACCTATGTTGTTTAAATATGCTGCAGGCTATGAATAAAATAGACCTGACAGTCTTAGTCCTTGGTCCTTTGGGTGGTGCTCTCACTTGGTGTTGGCTCTCTCTGTGGTAGAGTATCACTTCCTGTTACAACGCACAATGGTGTTTTTGTGTAGCTTATCTGCGTAACCAATTTAATAAAAAATTTGTAGATAACATCTTATTTCATAGTGTAATCTTCACATGCTTTTTCCAAAGCACACTCTCTATTGATACACCCGCTAATTAGTTTCACAGTATTCACTCACTGTGTCTTTAGGGATTTGCTAGTTTAGCTTAGCTTGTAGCTGACTCGCTAGCAGCATGGCCTCTTCACCTGTCCCTCCTGCACTTTCCTGCTCATTGTGTCTGATGTTTAGTTACTCCTTGGCCTCCTTTAGTAATAATTATACTTGTAATAAACATAGCCTGTTTGCAGGTGGTCATTTGATTGCCTTGTTCAAGTCTTTGGGGTCAACAAATACTCTAAATTTGCCTGACATTGAATTGACTCAGTGACTTTTGTCATAATCTTTTACCTCTCCATGATCTGTACTTCCTCTTGCAGGTCATCACGCAAAGCAATAGGGAATAAAACACAGGCACTGCATTAGGGTCGATGTAACAAGGAAGCAGTCCTATACCTTTAAAAACATCTGCAAACTCATCCACTACTGGTGACTAACATGTGCTGGACACAGACCCGGTTTAATGAGTCCAAAGTCTAGATGTGTTTTTAATCCTAGTGCTGGGGGTGTTGTTATGTCTGGCATAAAATTTTAATATTAACTGAGTATCTTTGTATGGCCATCTTTTGCTCCAGTTCCCTTTAATGACTAGTTGCTCACCACCATAGCTCAAAGTGGGCATGCTGAGGGCTCAAACACATTTTGTATTCCTAGTCTTGTGAAAACATGTGAGAATGATGTTCGCTGAAGCTCCAGAGTTTGGTCCAACTTGCATGTTTGCACATAACTGCTTTTTATTACAGATGTTTTGTCCTTGGGTCACTGTATCAATAAATAAATCCTCACTATCTGCATTGTCATTGGGTTTATGGTTCCATTTTTTGCATAACTCCCACAGCTTTCTTTTTGCTGGGCAGCTATCTTTTACTACATGGACTTTGTCTCCACAGTATCTACATATTTAAGTGGGGTCTCTAGATTCCTCAGGTTTGTGTATGTTTCTTTTGTTTTGTCATAGCGCATTTTCAGAACTGCTTTCTGTGCTGCCTGCTGACTACATGAACTGTCTGCTCCTGCAAACTGTCACTGCCATCTATTGTTTTCTGCTGTACTGGTGCTATTTCGTGACACCTAGCAATATTTATTGCTCAATATTTATTGCAGCACATTACTTAATTACTCAAAGAAGAAAGTAATTTGTTACACTACTCATTATATTACTTTAACTTTTTCTCATCGTTGCCTTTGTTACCTGCTGAAGTTCAGGGTCTGACTGTGAGTGAATACAAACCCTAGCAAAGCAGCCAGACCCTGATCTTCAACAGGTAACAAAGGCAGTAATAGCTGCAGCCTCCCATTCATATTTTTAAAGTAGAATCATTTTGGTGATCACTTTGTCTTGTTGTGCTGGTTTTCATCTTTGCTTTGTGTTATCAGCTTTGTGTTCATATCTAAATACTAAGAGAAAGATCATATGTGTGTCCTCATTAAAATAGAGATTTGTGTTAGTGTGTGGGACTTTAGCCAGTAGGTTTATATTGCTAAGTGGTAATTATGAGACAATATGTTTTAGGTAATTTTATGGAGAAACATGAAGGCAATGTAAAAAGTAGTGTAATGAATTACTTTCTCCAGTGAGTAATTAAGTAACATACTGCATTACTTTTAAGAAAAGTGTTCTGTGTAATATGAGTATGACCCCAACACTGATCATAAAAAAGGGGGGAATACCTATGGGCTCAAATTGTGGTCATAAATATTTTGTACTTGTAAATCAGGATTTGTATGTGTAAAAAATATTTGTATGTGTAAAAAAAATTTGTGTGTGCGTAAAAAAGATTTGTGTGTGGACAAAAATGCCTGTGAAACTCTGCACTCAAGTTTCAACTTACAAGTACGAATTTTGACCCGATTTTTCTTCCTTTAAGCTGATTGGTCAATGTCATGTCAATCACAAATTAAACAATCCTGTCGGCTGAACAGATGGGTTTGGCTGTCGGGGGGCTGCTTTACGGACCTTCAGGTCCTGGAAGGGTAATACAGTTTGAAGATGGAGGACGGCGACGGCAAGCTTTAATTTATGGTTTACTGGACCAAAGTCACTGTCCAGAAATGTATACATTTCACTGTGTGTTATACTTGTATAACTATGCATGTGACAAATAAAGAACCTTGAACCTTGAACAGACATATATTTTTGAATATCATGTTCGGGTAATCCAGTAATCTAATAAATTCATCCATCCATCTTCTCCCGCTTATCCGGGGCCGGGTCGCGGGG